>VWZZ01000918.1:633102-649660 GCA_013399095.1 Psophia crepitans | reverse complement strand
AAGAGAAGAGAAGAGAAGAGAAGAGAAGAGACTAAAAAGACACCTAAGAAATTAAAATACTGAAGAGAGATATTTCCAGAAGAGAAATGAGGTGGTTGGGGCATGAGGTGGGTTTCATAGGGCAAGAAAAATCTTCGTCTGCCACTGTTTCTAACACATCCATGTTGGAGATGGCCAAAGAATCACTTTTTCCTATTACTGTCGGCTGTAACTCCCATCCCTTTCACAAGCAGTCCACTCACTGTAATTTTCCTTCTATGTTTTCTAGAATTTATTTCAAAATGTATCTTACTCTAATTGTTTTTTACAACAGCCCACCAACCACAGGTTTGCACTATCCATTTTCTTTGCACTAAAAGCCAATGTGCATTTCTTCACCATAGAAGGAAAACTGCTTTTTCTTCCTTTTTTAAATTAAAATGGTGCAGTGACACATATTCATCAGACCTCCCTAAACATTTATGCTTTCACTGGGCTTTGCTATCAGTGTTAGAGCTAACCAGGAAAAGAAAGTGAATCCCTCATTAAAAAGCAATATGACTAATGATGCACCAGAATGAGTAGCCATTACTCCACTTAAACCTAAATTAAAAATCCTGGTATTTGCATTGTCAATTCACTCACAAAATGAAATCTCTTATTACCTTACCCAATTTTCATTACTGAGATGTAAGTGGATCCCAAATTGCTTTTCTAGTCAGAATGGCATTTTAGAAGTACAATCCCTGATCATCTCTGTTCATCATCATTGTTGGAGATTATCTCAATTAAAGGGCAACATGTCTATAATAAATTACCCTTCAGGTAAAATCTCTTCACATTTCCGGAGTTTCAAGGAATTTATCAGCAAAATCATTTTCATCTGAACTAAAACTCCATGGGAGAGTGCTGTTTCAATTTTTATTGGGAGTGTTTTCCAAGCTGAGGAGCAGAGAGAGAGGGAGGGACGCAGAAAAGGAGACCGAAAGAGCTGAGGAGACTCATAGTCTTTACTTAACCCAATTAGATTTACAACTTGCATAACCTGAAATACACTTGTCCCCAGCAAATGCCAACTTGCCATTGACTTTACTACTCAAGAGTAGCTACTCTGAGTAGCTCTTGCTCTTTTACTGTGAATTTTTTTCAAACACTAGTTTCATCCAAATATTTAAAAAAAAAAAAAAAGGAAAATGAAAGGAAATAGAGAAAAAGAAAGCATCTCCTGACTTTCACAGCGGTATGGAAGTGCACAATCTCCCCTAGGTCTAACTCAGCATCACTCTGCATGGTGTTGCGTCCCTTTACCAGCCGATGAGCACAGGGATGAGCCTGCAGACCCAACACCTTCTGCTTCAGCACAAACGTGTGCTACACACTGCCAACGCCGACAGCTCCGCAGCGGTCCCTCAGACACAATAACTCTCCATTATCTGGAAATAGTGACGGGACATTTATTGCTAAAGTTTTCAACTAGGCAGAACTTGAAGTGACCCCGGAAGATACTGCTCTTGGACCAAGGCCCAAGATCTTTGTCAGCCCTGTTATGAAAGAAATGAACCTAGACGTGCCCCTCCTGGCAAGGGAGGGAGTCTTGCCTACTCGTATCAGGGAGAGAAGAACAGGACCAACAAATCAGGTTTTTAGTAAGAATGGACTTCAAATGCAACTTTTCCTCTGTCAACAAAACAGAAGCAATTTGATTATTAACATAGGTGTGAAAGCAGTAAGTATTTTCCATAAAAAATAATGTATCCTTTTAAACACTTTTGATAAATAGAAATTAAAGTCTTGATGCTTACCAAATCCTAAAATTACATTTTAAAAAAAATCAGCACACACTTGTTCCTATCAAAGCTTTCTATCCTGCTAGCAAGGAGAGAAACGGTGGCCTCTGACTTTTTGACCTGATGTGCTGAGTGATTCAATTTGAAAATAACACAAATAACACAAGAAGATGGATGGTGTTTGTGGTATTTTAAGGTCAAAGTACTAAGAAGAAACATTTATTTTCCTTTCCGTTTCTGTCCAGTAAAGCCAGATCAGTGCAGTGGCCACGTTGAACCAACTGTGAAGATAAAGTGTTGAAAACTTACAGACAAGTTAGACAAATTATCTTTTCTGTTACCCTTCAGTGTTACTTCTGCTGGAAGGGAGAAAAAAGAAGACAAGGATTTAATTCCAAGGAACTCTGATGTAACAAAATGAACCATTCTTAACAGAAATTAAATACAGAAAGACAGAAATTTACTTGACAGATATTTCTCAACATTTATGAAAGCGATCAGCAAAAAACCCAGAATTATTTCAATTAGAATTATGTGCTGAAGTGACCGAGGAAAATTAAAAAGCGACAGTGTCAGCTTCCAGTAATTCAAGAATTAGCATTCAAAACAGGGTCGTTACATAAGTAGCCTTTAATTGAAAACACTATTTTCTCCCTTTGCATAAGTCGTAACAGTTGAAGGCTGAACAGAGGTTTAAAAAAAACCCCAAATTAATTGTAAATCATCAGTTTGACCCTGTTCCCTGAGGAAACACTAAACCCTTTACAAAGAGTCACAGCTTCCCTTCTCCCCACAGGCTGCAGGGCACCTTGGAGCAATTTGAGTGTCTATGCACGGGCATCCCGTGCCTGAGTGTATCCAAGGCACCCGCGCAGGCTCGGCAGATGTGATGGAGAGCTGCTAGAGACCCACATCCTTCTGGTGCACGGCAGGACCCAGGAGGGACAGCTCGGTGGCACCTGGGATGCTGCTCTCCTCACTTCTTCGTAACCCGTTTGTAACCTCCTGCACTGTGAAACCTTCCTCTCCTGGTCCATGTGCCGTTTAAAAAAAAAAAGAAAAAAGCACCAGATTGAAGGCCAGCAGTCCTACAAAGCCTTTTTTTTTTTACCTCTGGGGTGTCCCTTTATAAAGGGATGGAAAAATGTGCTCAGAATGAAGAGGAGAATCAAGGAATCACGCACACATGAGTCACCGACAGCAGACCTCCCAGAGGACTGTCATTTCAGAGGCTTTACAATAATCAGCTTCGTTTCCCTACAACGCAGACCCACTGGCACTAAGCTCAAGAGACAGGAGATTACACACCGCACCACTTAAATTTATTAATATTACATCTGCTATTCAACATAACATTAGAAGAAATTATGTATCTTAACATGAAATGCAACTAGATGGAAAGGAATGCTGTGATGAGCTCAGTATTGGCAACAGAAGATACCCCTATTGAGACCAGTTCAGAAGATTTTCTTTGGACAAATGAATATGCCACACCATCACCTCAGAGAGACAAGCAATTTCCATTTTTAGTGGCTACTCCACTCTTTTACAAAGCCCATGATTTCCTTTAGCTGTCATTTAAGTATCAGGGTGAACCTGGTCCTCAGCATCAGGCAAGGGCATCCCATCCTGACCGTGTAAGCCCGTAAGGATTTGGGCTTATGGTTTGGGTAATTCCCTACATGAAAAAAAAGGCTATATGAAAAAAATGTCATTCTTACTTCATATTCCAGTTTTACCCCATAAATCTTGGATATTAGATGGAAAACTCTGCTGAGACCTTGGCTTTTGATTCTCTATATTTGTGAAGAGAAAAAGGAGGAAGGTTTTATTTCAGTTCACTGGGTCAGGCTGCGTTCATCTTCACAGACTCCTGTACTGCCCATTACATGAATTACTTGTCTGTCACTGTAATATAAATTCTTAAACCTACTGGCAACAATTTTCTAAACCATAATTGTTCCAGTAATTGAAACTGCCTCAATTTTGACACTGAACAACCCATTGTTTGCAACTGGGTAATTAAATGGAAGGTTTAGCTCAAAATCTTTTCCTGTTATTTCCTGCAGCGATTTAGCTAGAAGTACCAACTTCTCTTCAGGTAGGTAAATGGCTTTGATTTGAAGTTGGTCAAAACTCAGATGTTACTAACCAATGTCTTTTGCAGGAGGGAAATAAAAAATAATTAGGGGCATATTTAATACATTCAGACAATTAAAAAATGGAAATCGCTAACATTAGCATGTGAAAGAACAAGCAATCAGAGCCCCAAACAACCAGCAGCAATATTAAAAAGCAGCCCCCAGATCCAAGAAGCTGCTTGTGGATGCATTAGCTCTCTCTACCTTACTGAAATTTCGTGGCAAGCTGTTGCAGTCAGCCAGCTAGAAGGGAACAGAAGAGCATTATACATTTTGAAAACTCCACCAAAAAAAGTTATTTTACCATCTTGGGAAAAACTCTACCACAGATGACCAAAATAGGCTGGTCTCACATGCAGCACTTGACAAGATATCATTATTATTTGCACTTCAACCCCTTTTCCCATATTAATGAATGAAGTCTTGAAGAACCCATTATTATCTGCACAACCATTAACATCTTACTATCCCAATTTACAGCATGGTGACTCAAAAACAGTTGACTAAGCTTGATCACCTTTCTCTTATTGACAACGACAGATATTTTACCACACCCGCGTAGTTCAGCGGCACTGTCAGAACACACCACTCCGTAAGAACGACCTGGCCCAAGGTATCCTTACTAAGCCCAGCAGAGCAGCGGTATTTTGCTGAGGTAAAGCAAAGCAGAAACACTTCTCAAATAACGTGAAGGAGATGCTGCAAAGCGCCTGCCTTGTACAGCTCTCACACAGGTGCCAGGGAAATGGCCCTAGTTTCTCAGGACCTCAGCACCACACGAGTGGCCCTTTCAGGTGGCCTTGTGCCCCAGCAAACGTCCCCTATCACACAACCTTGCACAAAGATTTCCTCCTCGTTTCATTAATCTGTGTTTTGGGTCTCATGGAAGTTGGAGGGATGGGCAATGTCACTGTGCGAAGCTAGCAAATAATTGAATTAAGGTTCAGTAATTGCAGTTATCACTACAAGACATATTCAAGCAAAAATAAGCTCAGCAAAGCACATATCTGACTTTAAGTATATGTGAAGAGTCCCATTAGCTTCAACAGCATTTATCAGGCAAGCTGGAAATTACACACATGAGAGCACAGTAAAAAAAATCAACGTATTTGATTTTGAAAGAACTCTGCAAATAAGAAGAAAAAATTAAGGGATGAGATTAAAACTATTTAACATCTTCCATGTCATGTAACAATATGAGCTTTCTGTAACAGGAGAGATTAAATTCCTTTACGCTGGTTCACATCCCGCTGTACACGCAGCGCATGCAGGGATCATTCCTTAGACTGGTGACAAAGGCTTTAGAGGGTGATGGTCTGCGAAGACACCTACTGTCCCAATTCCCTCTCCAGCATTCAGCCACAAGTTCACAAGCTCAGCCTCAGCCAGTCCCATCAGTAAAGCCATTTTCAGTTGTTCGTGCGAATCAGAAATGGCACGACGCTGAGAATGAGGTGCACAGCCCTTGTGCTGCAGCAGCACGGGGAGCTGTAAGGACGCATTTGGATGTTAGGCCGTGGCTGGATCTCAACCCTTTGCAAACACAGCGCAGAAACGAGCACCCCTACTTCTGCCTATGCTCTGACTTCCCCCTAATATCATGAGCTGCACTCATACCAGCTGGAGGGGGAAAGCAGATTTCTTTTGGTTGCAATGGTGACAACTGGAATTCTCTATTGTCGGGGGAGCTAACACTTTGGGAAAGGCTTAATAAATAGCAGGAGACAGTCAGTAAGAGGCTTAGCAGATTTGCCATGTAAAACCACTCTTGAAAAAATATTTTTATTATTATCTCAGTGGGGTACAGGCAATAAAAGCAGTGCTAAGTTTCAAACCTCTTCATTCTCTGTAGCAACTGAAGTAGGGAACTTCAGTACACTGTTAATATTCAAGTGTCTGTAGTTTTTTTCCTCTTGTTTTAGATCAGCAGAGAAAGATCAACCCCATAACTCATGGGAGTCTCAGATAATCAGCTCAAAGCAAATTGTAGTATATAATTATAATCACACAACTGGCAGGCTTTGCTCAAGAGAGAATAGGGGCTGGTGCAGCTGAGATCCAAGCAGCACAGCCTATAACCCAAATAGAAATGCAGCTCAATAGTTAACACAGCCAAACGGAGCTACAACCATTGACATCCAGTGTACCCTGCATCTGGTCCCTGGCTTGTATGCAAGGAGTTTAGGAGTCTCAGACTAGTGGAGCCCATTGCTGGTGTTTAAGGAAAGGTTAGACGTGGTACTGAAGGACATGGTTTAGTGGTTAATAGGTGGTGGGGGGACGGTTGGACTGGATGATCCTTGAGGTCTCTTCCAACCTTAATGATTCTATGATTCTATGAAAATCATTGTCTTCATTACGGATGTCAATGGAGAAACTAAGGAATGCTGCCCCTGTTCCACCAGGCAAGTAAATGTAGATGTGGATGTGGTATTAAGCACATGAATAAACTCACTGGATCATGCGCTGGAGTCAACTTTCATTTTGTTCTGTCAACTGCACTCCAGGCAAGGGGGCCAAAGGGAACCACGCCACCTCCTCCCAAAAGCTCAGTCATGGTGCTGCCTTCAAGGCACTCCCCACATTCCATACAACAAGGGAGCTGGGAACGAGGAAGGCAAAGACCTGAATCCCCTTCTCATAAATCAGAAATGGTCCCTTGCGGGCTTCAACTAATGCTGGGACCAAGCTGGTCGAGGGCTCTGCTGGCCTTCTCTCTTCTTTTGAACAGCGCTCAGGGCAGGCTGGACACTCAAGCCTCTCTCTTCCAAGGACCACTCAGGTGTTCAAAGCTCTCTGCTGAACCAGGACTTGAACAGTCAGGAAGAATCAGTTACAGCCAGCCTTATTTTTCATCAGTTTCTTTGAATATTTTTTAAAAGTCTCCTATAAAGACATGGAGTTGCATTTCTGGCTTCATGAAAAGCCAAACAAAATGGAAAATGTTGTCATAAACTTAAGAGTTTTGGGCAAAGTCTCTTTTTTTTCCAAAAGCAATGAATGATTAACAACCTTCCCATACTTCCCCAAGTTGTTTACAGATGTCAGATGCTGGTATTTTCTTCAGCTGGTCTTGAATTTGGCATTGAACTTATTGCAAAAATCATTTTTTAAGCCTCTGCAGCCATTGCTCAGTTTCCCCTCAAAACATTTTTCAGTCCTTCTCAGATGGGCCGATCGCTGAGAACCTGTGTACTTTGAACCTCCCTGCATGTTACAAGATACAAAATGCTGCCGCTTCATAGCCCGATCTAACGGCAAGTAAGAGCTTTTCCCCTGCCTTTGTTCTCCTATACAGAAAAAAAAAGTGGAATCTAGTGAAAATATTACAAAGCTGGTTAAGCATAGGATATGACTAATCCTGCATTTCACAGCTGGAGGTTAAACTGAGCCTCATTAAACCCAATGTTCTTGCTTACCCACAACAGAAACAAACGGGGCATGGCAGAGCTTTGTGTGTGCGCATCTCTCTCACGCTCTTACACAGAAATTCAGCCTCGCAAGAAATGCACAGATTCACAGATGGGTACAGGTTGGAAGACCCATAGAGATCAAATTAGGTGGTTGTCTCAAATTCCTAAGACTCAATAAATACTATACGCTCCTATCTATCTACTGCTCCACTTCTGGATTCAGAACTTCTTGAATCATATTTCCCAAAGTTTTGAGGAACTCTATTTCTACATGCCAGGTGACATTCTCATAAAATCCCTTGATTCCACTGGTGACAAACCCCAGAACACACGGTATTCCAGCCATCCAGCTTTCATTAGAAGTTGCAAAAGCTCGTTTCTGTCACTGATGCTGCTTTTTAGATACGCTCCTACCCATGAATGGGAGGTGAATACCAAGAGAGTATTTATTTTGGTAGGTAGCAGCACAAGATGCTTACGTCCAAAGTCGACCGAAGGAACTCCATTGTCTTAAAGGGCTTCAAAGTATTTTGGATGCAAGTCTGAGACATCTTTGAACTGCTCTTATAAAACTGTACATCCCTTATTTGTGGGGGGGAACCAAAAACCATTTTATTCAATAAATACTTATTGTTTACTTGAATGTCAAGTCCACTTATTTAATAGCAAACTGGTCAGATCAGTCTCGTAATTTTAATTCACAAAAGAAGAAGGTGAAATGAAACACCCTTGGACAGATTGGTTTTACATGCTATGTTTTCCTGAAGCTTCTGCTGCCACAGCTAAGGAAGCTACATTTGGAGGATTCTGTTAACATTTTTTGCATTTACGCATGTAAGCAATGCAATGCAATTAAAGGCCTAAATCAACATTTGCAGAGTGGTCTTGTGAAAGGTCTCATGAGAGAAGACCTCAGGAAAATCTGGTTCTGCGTGAGCTGTACTCTAAAATGCATGAGTCCTGTAGAAAGTCTCACCATTGACTTGAAAGGAATATTTGGATGAGGCCCCAAACATGCATCTCCTTTGTGAGCAGTTAAAATTAATATGCAGCTAAATATTTAAACAGTGCATAAAATCGTTAATACAGTAACCTAGAGCATGTCCCCTTCAGTACTCTGAATTTAAATAGAGACCAAATGCACTGGAAAGCTTTCATGTCTGAGTTGCTCTCTACTACAAAAAAATCCGATTTCCCTTGTGAGACCTTAAATTAAAGCAATTACACTTATCCTCCTCACACACAAACAGTAGGTAGACTTTGGGGAAATAAGACAGGTCTGTAATTTTGTTCCACTCGTGGTGTGCATGTGCAACACTCCTGGCACAAGCCATGGACTCACCACAAAACGCCAGAGCCGCAGCTCCAGGAGAGGCCCAGACGTTAGGGCCCTATAGCAACTCCGTTAGCTGAGAGGCAGCTCCACAAGCGGGAACTGTTAATGGCAGACTTGGCACAAAAGCGACTGATAATAAAACAACAGAGGAAACTGCACTCCGGCTCTCCTGCAGCCAGCCACCACGGGGTGGGCAATTTCTTTTTCTCCTCTGTCCTCTCTCTTCAGGAAGAGATCAAGCTCTCCGCTGAACGGCATTTACATCTTTGTGCTTTGCAGCATTAACAATTATCTGGCTCTCTTCAGTCCTGGGGTCCAGTTTTTTCCTCCTCGTTTTCAGAACAATACGCTAGAAACTGCCTGCTGAGTGCGTGCTTGTGCCAAGGCCACATTTGCCTACGAAGAATTGAGGCAGCCTGTAGATGTGCTTACCATGGAAGCTCCCAGATCAAAAACCTCAGCTCTGTTTCAATAGCAGTATTTACAGGCATTATTTACTATCATTTTACTATCTGTACAGCTGCAGCCTTTTTACAATTCAGGCTAAACACCCGGTTTCTTGAAAATAAGACTAAGCACAGATTTCAAGACCTTCCAGGGACGCTCTAAAGATCTTGCAGAGATACTCTAAATCCCAATCAGCTAGCGGGCAGATACTGAAATGCTGTGAAGTGCTGGTAATACTGAAGTCTATTTGACAATTTTAATTAAATACCCAGATGTTCCTCATTAATCCCAAGGGTTGTCCACTCCCAAGGGAAAATGTTTCTGTATTTCTGTTCTGCACCAGAGGACCTGAGATTTTCCCTGAAAGATGCACCAGGACCTTATTGTCAAATGGCCAGTTACTCAGGAGTCTCACCTGCCCGATCCATCTGCTCTGTTCAAAGCTGGGATTTTTGAAACAACGGGTGTGCAACCTGCCCCAGGCATCTCTGAGTAGGAAAATGCCTCTGGCATTCCTGTTCTGAAGGGAAAAGCCAGACACAGCTCAGCAAAGACTACGAAACAAAAGAAGTCCTGACAGCCAGCCCATGGTGCACAGGACTGAGTTACAAGGGGTGAGAGCAGGGTGATGAGCCCACAAAGCCTATGAACCTCAGTTTTAGTTAGAAGTGCCCAAGCCTTGCCATTGTACAGAATGAGCTGAAAATGCAGAATAACGCAAAAGAATGGCCAGAAGTTTGCCACTGTTATTCTCTCTAAAATGCACACATTAGTTACAAAACTAACCAGAATTGATCTTTGGTGCTCCCAAAGCTCATAAAAACAGGTTTCTCTAATCTTGAGGGGAAAGAGTGTAATTACAAACTCATTTTTAGTTTAAGGGGCAGTGTGGGGTGGCTTGAGGGGTCTATCTTCTGCTTGGACACTTTCAGCTCAGAGGAACAGACAGCCAATACGGTCTCCCACCTCAGGGGTTATATCTTAGTAATACAGAAGGTACCCTCACCTAGTCAGCCAGGCACTATGAAAGAGAGGTTAGCACCAGCTCTCCTGGGCACTCCCCACAATGACACAGAGGAAAGACAGGACTTCTCCCACATGATGTTGCACAGATTGATTACATGCACACAGCAGAACCTAGTGCACTTCTTCCCTAGAGAATGTGAGACTACAAAAGCGATGTCTGTGAAGCTCTCCAAAGCCACCACCCAACATTCCTCAGAGCTTACGGTCATTGCATTGACGCCTCAACTAAACTCCCAGAAACAGCTACACTTGTGCGAAAGGCTGACACTGTCAACCCCATGACCCTGAGGTCCCCACCTGCTCTGCGGGGTCTTTGCCACTGTGGTTATACCACAGATGCCTACCAGCAGGCATCAAGCAGGCATCGGGGGGCCTTTTCTGGTAGTGGCGTCCACTACAGCGTCTCCCCCACCAATATAAACCAGAGCAACAAAAGCTGTGTGCTGTCAGAATTACTGCCAAGGATTTTGCCAGCACAGCCATCCAAGAGCATGGCATGGCCATGCCAGCAAAACATTACAGTGTAAACCCGAGTCAAAGAAAGGTATAAAACCGGAGTAATTTTTCTTCGCAGAAAGAGGAATGGGAAAAGCAATGATTACTGATGGGATAGCAATGTCAGAAGCAGCTCATTTCCCAACTGGAAATATACATGTCCCTCTATAGTAAGCAAAAGAAGTCAAAATAAAAAAAAATCTATATACAGCTATCATCCATTCACTTTCCTCCCACCGCAAAGTGTGGCTTGTGAGATGGTACTTCTTGATCTCCCAAGGGGAGGAAAAGCTTTCTCCATTAATCTGTTCAATGAGTCACCAGAAAAACAGAAGTGTGAATCCCCCCCCACACGCACTGCAGGTGACACGTGCAGCACAGAGCGGCCGCCTGGGCACAGGCTGGAGAGCTCTTGCCTCTCCCACTGAGATTTTCTTCCAAAGTCGTTACGGAGAAAGGACAGGTCGGGAAGTAAGGGGAAAAAAGCACAGCCTGGGGACCCCTGCACCAGCTTAATTCCATGCCTGAAGGTGGTACAAAGACACCACATCTCAGCATAGCTTCACACTCCAGATGCCGAAGAAGATAAAGCAACAAATCTCGCTCGGGATGCACCGGTGAGCAAAGGGCCATTGTGTGACTGGCCACTGTAATATAAATCCTCCCGTAAAGCCGCAGTATCATTTGCAGCACCGGCCTTCTCCGGTTTCTCTGGATGAAGCGCTACTTCAGCTCTAAGTTTAGCACTTGGAGAGAAGCCAGGAAGACTTCCATAACCACCACGGATTTGTTAATCCCTTAATGCACAGGCACTGTTTGTTACTCAGGACGTCAGGTTTCATCGCTCCTCAGCACGCTGGTGATAGAACTTCTTGACACCAGACTGCAAATATTATTGCAGTGTCAATACTCCCAGGGAGAAAGCCAAGCCGGGTTAAAATCTGACTTTGGTGTTGACAAGCCGGTTTGGCATTGCACAGTTCAAACGGCCAGGATCACCTGGCAAGTTTAAAAACAGGAGGAAACTTTGCCAGGATCCTTTTTGGCAAAAGCCTTATCCCGAGATCCGCATGGTAACAGCTAAACGCTTTCCAATCAGATGAAGCAAGAAAGAGCAGAGTAACTGGATTATACTTTTCCAGGAAAGTGTAAGGAGCAACGTGGACATACGCACGTGAGTTTGTGCCTACACAGATTTTCCTCATCTTTCTCACTGAAAGAGAAAAAATCCAAATGTAGGTTTGTAGCATGGCAGCTTTGGAGGCGATGCAGCTCAGTATTCCCAGGGAGTTCACCCAGCTTCAGCAGTTCTGTTGCCCTAAGAAGAGCTGTACCCATGATTGCAATAAAAAAAGAGGTATTTCCTGAGTACGCGCTGAAACAGGTCAGATACAGGTCTTCTCATGTGGCCGTTCAGACATCGCACGGGGGCTGCACAGGATGTCAGAGCCAGGCTGGCCTCAGTGGCTGCTGCTGCTGGGGAGGCGGATGGCCCTCTCCAGAGCACAGAGGTATTTTCTGATCATTTCCCTCCCTCCTGGATTCAAACGTTTGTAGCGACACAGCCTAAAAGGTGACGACAGTTGTGTGCGTGGAGGAAGGGACACAGCCTTCCTGCCCAGGGCAGCACAAAGGCTGATGCGTGGGGCTCCTTCAGGTTCACGCACCCCGAGACTGGCTGGGCTTCAACCTCCTGAAGCAGTAAGCCCAGACAGCTATTCAGCCCCTATTAATTTACCACCCATTAATTACCAACCACTTGTTTTTTTGACCTCGTAAGACAGACCTGATGGACTAACGTGCTCGGTTGTGGCAGGACAAAGCCAGGCCAAGGGCACATCGAGCTTGTCCCCAAATCCATGCGCATCCCAGCTGCCCACGCACAGCCCATCTGCTTATCAATAGCTCCAATTAAACAGTCTCGTGGTTTCGACCGCCACCAGCTCACACACGGGTTGGGAGAAAGACAGAGGGAGTTAAAATTAAATTAGCAATTGATTAATACATGAAGCCAGTCGGTGGCAGTTGAGTTGAGCACCCTTCTGGGGTTTTAACCTTTCGGTGCCCTGTGAGGTTTTTTCATGGCTAGCAATGCCAGTGAGCACACTGGAAATCTGAAGAAAGATCAGAGTCAGGTCAAAATGAGTATTTCAGTAAAAACAAGGCTTGACAAAATTATTTTATTGAAATTTCAGTAAGCATAGGGTCTTTTCATTTTTTGAAAAACAGGAACATTTTAGAAACGTGATCCTGGAGCAGTCTATTTCCAGACTTGGTTGAATACAAAGAATAGCACAACATAAACTGGAAAAAAGGTATTTAAAAAAAATAGGAGGGTTTTCTTACTTCCAGTCCTTATAATTGGAAAAAATCTGGAACAAAATGACAACGAAACTCAGTGTTTGAAGTTAAAAGCAAAGTACACAAAAACCCTTTAAAATGCCAGGGAGGTAGAACAGTGCAACACTGAAAGGATGCAAAGAACCAGAGAAAAAGGGTATAATATCTTCCAATAGATTAAATAGACAGTGTTTCACCGATTTCAGCAAAGCCGCCCCTGTTTACACCAAGGATGTTTTACAGAGGATCCAGAGGACATACCAGACAGAATGGCTGTTTTCTTCCCACTGCCTGACATTGCTATATACAGGCAGGTAAGCACCAGGAGTGATCAAAAGCCCAGTGGCACGTGGGGTAGACTTTGAAGGGTAGATGCAAGCAAAAAGTGACAGTTTAGAGAGGTCTGCTCGGTTTTAAGCAAGACCTCAAATAAAAGTTGGAAGCCAGCACTGCACAAAACTATTCCCAAGGCTGTCCTTTGACTGCAGCCTCCTCTTTCAACAAGATAAAACTCGGTGTGAACGGGCAAAGAAGACAAAATCCTACAGCAAGGGCACAGGCAGTGCGGGACCCCTGCAGCATCCCCAAGAGCAACGGTGGATCAAGGTGTTCTGCAGGGAGGCATGAATACATCTCCAAAACACACAGAGACACTAACAGAGGGTATACTTTTCTTCCTCCTCTTTTTTTTTTTTCTTCTTTTTAATAAAAGGACACCCAATTCTATCAGTGGGGGTTGATATGAAAAGACCATTACGCTGTTCCCCTGGTAGGATGTCCACCAAAAGCCCTTGTGCATTCAAGTGGGCAGTCAGACACAACTATACGGACACAGAAGAACTGAGCCACACCAGTATCTATTAGGCAATAAAAAACCTACCTGGGAAAGAAGCTTGTTGTCATCCTCCAGCAGTTTCACTTTTGTTTCAAGTTGCCTGATATAGTTGGAAGATGAATCTTTAGGAAAAGAGAGAGAAAAAATACATTTAAGCTTCTTGTGTTACAGGGAAGTACCGTCAGGCAGCGATGTGTTTTCCCACTCCTTGGAAGGCAAGTTTGGGAGACCTAATGAATAAAACCCCAACTGTACAGGGTGAGGAGAGGATTCTGCCCAAAGCTTTTTTCCCGAAAAAGCTGGGATTCAGCAACAGCAATATCTTCTGTGAATTCGCATCAGTGCCGCCAGCTTGGGGGGTGGGAGGCTCAGAAGGAAACTGAAGTTGAAACACTGTGTTTTGTGATTTTATAAAAGTAATTTCCTATCTTTGAAAGCCATTCTCATTCATCTAGAATGCACCAAAATACTCAACAACAGAACAAGATGTTTCCTTTTAGGTTTGAACAAACAACCCCTCCACCCGCGTGCCTTTTTCTTTCAAAAACAACTGAAAACCTCACAAAAACAAGCAGCTGGCGCAGCTCGGCAAGGAGGCCCCTGCCACAGCTCGCAGCGCTGTAAAAGGGGCAGGAGTGTACAGAGCCAGGCCACAGAGCTGCAGCAGGCACACAGCCTGACGCACAACCAGCTCCTACCCAGGACATCTGTTTTTCCTAGTGGAAGCACATGATGCTAAACAGGAGAACACCAGGACAATAAAATACAGAATACCCTCACATAAAATGCTAATGTGCAACCTGAAGGAATGTAATGGCCAGTTTACCATCGCAGTAAGACAGCAACAGCAGATAGGGTGACCTGGCGTAGAAGATAACTTGCTGGAGAGCTCTGTGGGTGGCTTAGTGCTCTCCAAAACATCTGGGGTTTGTTTTGAAACATGCTTTGAAGCAACACATTTGCAAATTTTGCAGAGGAGAAAATAAAGGAACCTGGAAAAACCTCTTCTCCATTTTCCTTACAGCTTAGCGGTTTGCAACAGTTCCTTCCATCCACCTGGACGCTGGCAAAATTTCTCCTCCACTTGTAATTCCGCAGCGGAGGCCGTGAGTTACTACAGCAGGGGGAAAAGTGTTTTGCAGCTTAAGCATATAAAAAACCCAAATATTTTCTGCACTGCTAAAAGGGCCCTGCAGAATGGAATTATATTTTACCTCACTTCATTAATTACAGCGTGACTGCAAAAGCCACTACTCAAGCACAGGACTTCTCGCTGAGCGTGAGCCTGCAAGGACGCGGTTACCGCATGCCAACGCCAACTGCCAGCACCCTTTGGGATCAGCCCCACCACAGTTAGCAGGCACCGCTGGCTGCACCTCCGCACACCCCAGCACACGCCCGTGCACACGTGCAAGGTTTGGGCTGGCTTTGTGCTGAACAGCTTACCTTCGCCTTTGCCAGCGGCCGCCGAGCGCACTGGGCACAAGGCTGAGTGCCGTTTCTTGGCCACTCTGGGGGCAGTTCAGCAGAAGAGCTAGCATGCAAGCTACAGCTAATCACTGAGGGCGCTTTGACCATTCAAGAGAAAAATTGGAATATGCTTGAAAAAGTGCTGCCCCAGACAAGTGCCAAACCGCACATAAAGGAACAGCAGGACGGATCGGAGTCAAGTGCCGAAGTCAAAGCACAAACACTCTCAGAGGAAACATGTTCACTTTTCTGTTTGGATTCCGCTTTGTCCAAACGCAGGAATCCAAACAAGTCCTCATGAAAAAGGTTAAGAAGACACCGTAGGAAGCTACGTAAGTTCAGTGAACAGTTTAAGTGGCAGTAAAGTTCACAGCAATATCACCTTCAGCTGCAGGGACCACAAACTCTCTGCCTAACAACAACCCCAAGGTGGGTGGAGAAGAGGGCAAACCAAGTAGGGTACAGGATCAATCCATAGCACCTTCCCTGTGAAGGCCTCCTGCCAACAGCACCGTGAATTTAGTCATGCATGTCAAAGCTGGAGAGTGTAATGCTGCAGAAGACTATTGCTTAAGTCAGCAAGATTTCAGCATCAGCTTGAACAACTTGCTGAATTAGTAATGAACCTGTCCTCCAGTGGGGCGAGAGGGGAGTCTGAGATTCTTACATACAAAGCCAGGAGGACCATGGACCCTTTGGTCTGACTCCTCTGTGCCCAAGGCCACCACACTTTGTTCTTACCTCTAAATTCAGTACAGTAATACCCATTTGGCTAAACAGTTCCCAGAACAGTCTCCAGCTCTGTCTGAAGACAACCAGAGACTCCACCATTTGCACTCCTGTGCTAGATACAGCAGCCTCCATCACTAGATCTGGTCAGATAAGGTGTCCTTTCCTGCCTGCCCTCCAGCTTCACCCATACCCACGTGCTGCCAGGCCAGCAGCAGAGCTGAACGCAGTGATCCTGATACAGCAGGTCCTGACTTTTATCTCAAAGTATCAGGGCATTGAAAGCAACTTCAAGGAAGGATCCAAAGCAGTGTCAAAGGAGAGGCTCGGTCCATGCCTGCCTGGGAATCAGATACGTCTCTGGACCAAGCAGAGCCTCCGCATGCATAAATCCCACAGACAGCAACGCTTGCATAAACAAGTGTAAAAACGCTAGATAATGCTAAAGGAGCCGGTAACAGGCTCCACAAGAACCACAGCACTGACTAAGCCTGCTGCCCATTGGCAGCCCAAGCCCGTTTCCCAAGCAGCAGGGAGCCTGCTACATGCAGTGCCCCCCC
>VWZZ01000918.1:565647-633059 GCA_013399095.1 Psophia crepitans | reverse complement strand
AAAAAGAGCTTATGGGAACTATTCTGGATGCAAACAAGCCCTTTCTCACAGTTCTGTGCCCACAGAGGCCACAGAAACTGCAGGAGGTCCTCTCCAGCAGCTCTGCATTCAAGCACAGTGGGAAGTTACCCAAGGTGGGGGCTGGCAGTCTGAACTTTCCGAGCAACCTCTTCAACACGTGCTTGTGCTGGGTTCCACCACAGCTACAGGAAATGAAGTGGATGAATGGTGATGCAGAAGCTGTTGTGTTCAGGCCCTGAATGCTACAAGGACTGACTAGTTGGTTGATGGAAAGAACAGACCATGGCTGCCAAAGAAACAGGAATGGAGAGAGAGTTATTTCCTCATTTTGGTTTCATATCCCTTGCGAAATAAAGGGTACTCCTTGGGAAGGCAAGCCCTGCATCCCCAGGAGCCAAAGCACACCACAGCTACCCCCAGTCTTGAAAGCCTGCCGTGAGATTTGCTAGAATTGTTCAAACACCACTGTTCAACCCCAAACCATGTCCAGTGTCTGACCTCAGCCAGAAAACACCCCCCAGCAATATAAAATACACGGAGAAAAGAAAGCAAAAAAGCACATGAGCTGTTTTGTCAGCAGAAGATACTCTGTCTCAGGTAAAGGCTGAGAAACCGTGCTCAGAGCCATTGCCATCCTCACTGTGCCCGCAGAGATGAATCGTCTCCATCCTCTGGACTTGCCTGTGTTGAGGTAGGTGCCAGATGAGCCATTTGCATCTGGATCTCAGGTTTAATAAATCCCATAACTCTCACGACAGCAGGCAGTAACACTGCCAGACTGAGCAGCGAAACCCCAGGCTGTGTCTCTCCCACATTAGATCAAGAAACACATTCCCAACATTTTTCTGCTTCTGACCTTCCTCTTATCAGTGAGTTTCCCGCCTCTCCTGCCTCCCCCAGAGCCGTGGGGCAAGGATGGCCCCACTGACCCTCCCAGAAAAGGCGATAGAGCTGGACTGCTGACAGCTTGGACCCCCTCATCCCCTCCACTAGAAATTAAACAAATGGTCCTCATTGCCTTGTCAAAGGCTGCCGTCAGCTGCAAGGGATGCTCCACCTTCAGCAGCCCAAATGCACTCTTCTTGGTGGCACGAGCAACTCCCAGACCTGGGTGCTGGGGCATGCCCCTAGCACACCCGCCCAGCCACCACCTCGTGGCACTGACTTTGAGTCCAATCATGCCTGCTGGTGCCTTGCCAGTGACCTGACACCTCGTCCTACCCTGGCCGGACAGCCACTGGCTCTGCAGAAGTGTGGCACAGTGAAAGGGAGGTACAGTATCAGGGAAGCAGACAAGGATGGCGGTTAAGGACACATGGTGGAGAACATGTGGTCAAGGATAAGCTTTTCTGGGAGGATGCTCTGGTTCTTGGTGCCACTTGGGATGCCAGCAGGGCCAACGTCCTCCTCCAGTTACTCCTCTGGGCTGTGAGCACCAGCTGCAAGAGCAATGGGTGTCTTAGTAGACCAGATGACACCAGAACGAAGGAATTTACCACCAAAACATCTCATCTCCCACCCAACACCTTCCCTGTCACAACCATCACACCTGGGGGAAGAGGAAGTCGAGGAGAGAGCTGGCATCGTGCCCTGCCGCAACAGCAAAACGGATGAAAACCATAATCACCATCAGCCATCGCTCACTCGTACAGTGGAAATGCTTCAAGCTAAACTGTTCACAGAGCTGTAAAACCTGAAGTCCCGTTTCTTTGCAAAGCCTTTGAAAAAATAATTGGATGTCGTTCTGCACATTATCTCCATGAGAGGTAGAAGAGCCACATTCCAGCCCAGGAAGGAGCATTACTGTTGTTATCCACCCTTCTCAAGATTTACTGTCTTAAAAAATATACTCCATCTGGAACAGGGTGTAACTCAGCTTGGATGTAATCTAGCTGAGTAACTTTTCTCCACACAGATAAACCACTTAATACTCATTACAGCTAAATTGAGGCAAGACAAATCACTCTGCCTTGTTTTAACTCAATGGCCTCTCAGAGAGCAGGGAACGTCTTGGGTCTCAAAGCTTTTTTAAAACATAAATTAGAATCTGTTTTAACAATCAAAACAACCTCTCAGCCTGCAGAGCACACAACAGTGTCATTTTAAAAGACACTTGGAGACACTGGAGCCTTTCCGATCTTCATCTGAGATTTCAGAGGAATCTGTCAGAGGGGTAAATACAATGAATTATACATTTATTTTGACAGTAGCAAAAGAAATGGCTTTATTTCCTTTATGTCATTTCTCCAAACCACGAGTATGCAGAGCAGAGGTCTGTGTGGTGGCTACACGCTTGGGATCAAGCCACATTTATTTAAGACCTTTTCATAATGAGAAAAAAATGCAATTTCTTTATTTAGGGCGATTCACAGCAGAGATGTAAAAAAAGGTTAATGCAGGGGTCTGTGAGAGGAAAAAGCTGTGACAAGCCCTGTGATGGGACTCACTTCCAGTGGGACGGTCCCTACACCCAGCCTGGGCAATACGAAACAACCTGGCACGAGCAGATTTGAGGTGCCTTAGTTCTTTTCCATGGCACCCCACTGGGGTTTGTCTTTTCAGTGTCTGCTGCGAAGAGGGGGTTGCATGGTGCCCGGCTGAGGTGCAGGCTGGCAGGTCAGGAGCATGGTGCACCCCCCCCAGTACCATCCCCATGTGCACCGTGGAAGTGTCCCACACCCCTAGCAGCGAGGCTGGACACCCACTGCCTGCCGCTGCATTTTCTCTCCAGGAGCTACCTTTACTAAGTATGATTTAAGACAGTAAAGCACAGCTATATTTTCTCCACGTCCTGCAAACAAGGTTCTTTCTCCCCTCATAAAAAGCAACGACCCTAAAGGGATTCTCCCAAATCCAAGCTCAAGGAGGAAAGACGCAGGAAGGAGTGATGCTGTGCCAGGTTCGCACCTTGCGGCCAGCTGCCGTCTCCTTCCTGTGATGGGATGCGGGCGTTCTCGCTTCCTCCCCTTCCATCAAACATGGTCTCATAAAAAGACCTTCACCTGTGCTCAATAAAACATTTTGCTGTTTGACAGTCGTTTCGTTATCACACCTCAGCTCTTCAGCACCATATTTCAGATTCGTATTGCTCTGCTGGTTTTGCTTCTTGACACAGACAAGCAGGCTGAAAAATGGGCCAGCGGTTACGTCTTGTAAAGGAGTTGATTTATTAAGGCAACAGGGCTCTTTCAGAGCAGCTGGGAAGCAGAAGAAACTCACATCTCTTTATATATTGTCATTAAAGGAAATAAAGAGAGGTGGACAAACCCACCACCCTTGCTTTTTCCTAGGCAGCCCCCATCTTTCTGCTCCTACCAGCAAGCCCCATTCCCAATGTCCTGTTTGGGACCGCTGTGCAAGACAAGTTCTCACATCAGGCTCAACTTGGCGGATGTGTCAGCTGTGAGCAGGAACTCCACAAAGCCACTGCTGAGCTACTTTAGTTTTGCAGGTGCCGCTCTCTGCTACAGCACCACCAGAACTTTTGGGGTATTCTCTTCGGTTCACCTGGGCATGCTCAGCCCTGCAGTAACTCTCCCTCCGACCCGGGGAGAAGCCACCTCTTGAAGCACCTGGAGGATGCTGCCAGTGTCCACAGGACTTGACCCCTGTCCCCACATTAGCGCTTGTCCCCACTGAGCAAAGGCAGCTCTCCAGCCTGGCACCCCCGCTCCAACCCAGCTAGTCCCTGCGGCAAATATCACTGAGCTGTGAAAGCGTGAGAGTGGATGGGGGAGCAGGTCTGCAGCCCAACGGCAGGTAAAAGCCAAATGAAGTATTCCACCAGTGACGTGAAGAAGCTCAGTGACCTAAACCCTCCTTCTCTTCTCTCAGGTCCAAAATACCATACTCAGCTAACCCCAAGCCCCATGCCTCTTCAGTAGGAGCTTGTGCACAATTTGGGGACTCCCTTGGGATGTGGTAAGAAAATACGCAAGAAGGTCCATGGCAGACAGAAACTCCTAGCCTTTTGTAGCTTTGCAAGATATTCTGCAAGCAAACCATACCAAGCCGCTCTACCTCTTCTCCCACCACCTCATTCACCATGGGTTGTGTAGGGAGCAGGTTCCTCTGCGCTCTGCCAGGCAGTGTTACAGAGGCGGCAGGAAGGCTCTCACAGAAACACAACTAAGGCTAAATCTTGATTATTTCCATAGCCGACGTGCTGCAGCACACTTTCACTGAACAGGCACTGCCTTAGACCATGCTAAATTAAAAAAGGCCTCTATGTAGCATCCAAAGCCACCCTAACATCTGTCTGAATAAGCCTGGTAGGATCAGGCCTCATTTTCAAGGTGCAGGTGATGGCTCGGCTATAGAATAGGTATTCAAACACCAGTCGGAACAACAGAGAAGTGTCGTCAGTCCAATCACAACTAACAAAGAAATCCGGTCTCAGACTAATACACATTTTTTCTAACTCGCACAAGCCGGTGGTTACGCACTGGCGACACGGCTGTGCTGCTGCAAAGTGCTGCTCCGGCAGGATGAACATATGCCACTGCAGAGATTTAATTAGTGTTTCATAGCAAGCCAGTAACGACGAGCTCTGAAGTTTTTCAAGACCGCACGTTCCCGACTCAGTTCCAGTTCATTAGGCCTGTCTGGGAGCTTAGCGGCCTCAAGTCGGTCTGTAACAGTCTGATAAGGTCTTTCCTGACTTCAGCTTTTACAGCTCACTACTGCGACTTCCAGCCATGACATCATCTCCGTGCACAGCAAAACATCTGTCCGCGACGACTGTCAACAGCAGCTCAAGAGCTCCTGATATCTTATCGGGATTTCATTAGGAAGCGGCTGATAGGGAAGGAGCAGCGTGTGCGCGTGTGCGCCCATGCGCTGCAACGCAGCCAGGAGAGAGACGTATCGTCCCATCGGAAAATGGCCACCAGTTTCTCCTTCCCTGCTTGGGTGACCTTCACACTACAATCTGCGCAGGGGCGGTCCTTCTATCAGGGCACAGCACAGCAGGAACCATCGGAGATCACTTACGTCCCAGGATATCTAACCCACTCAACTCGTAAAACCTGCTCAACAGGAAGGTGGTGAAACACCTCCCAACCTTGCAGTCTGACACCACACTTCCCCTCTCGGGAGGGGGACAACCCGTGGCCGCTCTTCTGCTGCTGGGAGCGGACAAGGACAGAGTGCTGCTGCAGCTCCCCAGGGCTTTCCACAGCTCTCCCTGTAAGCCTGCTTGCAGAGGAGGGCACCTTCCCCGGGTTGCCCAGATGCACCCCCACGACATGCTGCCTGCATGACAGACCGGCTCAGCCCTGATTATTCGTCACTACCGTTTGTCCAGGATTCCTGGGGAAACCTCTCCCCCAGAGATTTCGAAGGTAAACCACCAACGCAAAGACTGCACTTGTTTTGCAAGTTGTGTTTCAGCACTTGACCGTGGGCATCGCTCCGAGAACAATTAGTGCGAGATTTTTGAGGTTCAGCCTCAGACCGAGCTTTCAAGCAAGAGTGGGCAGACTGTAATTAGATGCAATAAGCAATCACAGCGATAGAAATATTAATGTCCAAGACACGCACAGCCAGACAGCCCTGACCGGTGTACGTGTAACAGAGCAAAGCTGAGTTACACCCACCGTGGCGCTGCTGCTCCCGGCGCAGGGAAGCCCATGCTGTCTGAGGGAGCAGGTGCTCTCTGGGTCAATTCCAGGAGCTGCAGCACCTGCAACACCCATCACAGCTCACTGACACCAGGCAGAATTCAGGTTTTCCTCGGCCTCTTTAAGAAGCCATTTGCTGTGTAACCAGACAGATGTACTTGATGAAGGATTGCCTGAATGCAGAAAGGACAATTCCACGGAGAGTAGGGCCAGGTTCAAATTGCAGGTGGATCAGTGATCCTCCAGACACTGTAGTACCAGCATTTCTCTATCAGTGCTTACTAGTCAATATGAAGGGAGACAACAAAAGATGCAGAAGCTGGAGGAAGGACAGGGGAAGATCAGAGTGACTACAGGATATGACGCTGCGTTCAAGAAAACTTGCAAGAGAGGAGAAAATAACAACAAACTGGAGGCTCTTTGACTGCCTGGTGCCTTAGGCAATGTAGCTGCATCCAAAATCTTTGCTTCCCATGTCGGAGCTGCACTGCAGCAGTGCAGGATCTTCTGCTGTCACCAGTCCCAGCAGAGTAAAGCCATAGCCCATTGACCAGTGCCAAAGCAGTGAATTAGGAGATCATCATAATCTTCCTTATCCTGTACTTCTCTACTGTTGCCACAGATGGACAAGGGCTGATCTACTGCAGTATGGCCTAAGCAGGACCTTCCATGAGAGTCTAATTTTAGAAACAGAGAGATAAATCCTCCGCTTTTGATAGACCCATGGATTGCTTCTCGTTGGTGTGATGGCCTCCTCAATGCACAGGAAGGAACAGGCAGACTCTCTGCTTGAAGTTTGGGCCCTGCCAGTCCAGCTGTGCTGGACTCTCCCTCGGGGGAAGGCAGAGGTGGATGGAAAGTTATGTCACCAGTGTGTGTCTGGGGAGCAGAGCCACAGGGCACTCACCGCTAATGGGATTCTGCAGCTTTAACGATTACGAAAAGGTTAAAATGACCTGCCAGGCACCCTCAGCTGTTTAAGCCTCTTTTCTTTCCTCGTGCAGCTTTAATCTTGGTAGCACAGTCATGTGACCTGGTCAAAAAAAGCCCCGAAGCCGATTAAGGGGCTTTCCACCAGCTACAAACAACTCAAAACATTTGGGATGGTGTGGATGCTTCAGAAAAAAGTAGCCCACTTTGCTCCATGCCCTCCTTTCAGGGGCACCTCGGGGCTACGGTCCCACGCAAAAATCCCTGAAACCAAGGGAACAGGCTGCACTCCTTTCCACTTGTATCAATCTAGTTGCCTAATTCCTCCCTCCCACACTCAAAACCCAACCCTTCCCACCTGACTGGCTACGGCTGAGGTAGCCCCTCTCCCTGTCTCTACCACCACAACCAAAGGCCAAGCTCATCCCATTGCCAGCATCCTACGCTCAAAGCCTCTGCCAAGGTCAAACCAACCTTTTGTGGCAGCATCCTTTGATTCCTCATACACAGCAGCTCTGTGAAAAAGGATCTTGGGGACTATTGCAATTCGTAAACTGGGCACAGATCAGTGTCATGCTGGTGCAAAAGCAGTATGTGGGATTGTATCGAGATGCAGAAACAAGAGCCCTGTATGTAAACAGGGGAAATAATCCTCCTTCATCGGTGCTATTAAAGATCTTGAACAGGGATCTGTGTCCAGTTTTAGGCATCACGCTTTAAGACTCATGCGGACTAGTTGGAAGGAATTCAGAAGAGAAATAAGGAGGATCAGAGTGTGGAAAGCATAATCTAGTAGTAGAGCTTGAAAGAACCCAGATTGTTTAGCCTGGAGAAGAAAAGACCAAACACAGACGTAGTAATGCAGTCAAATATTTAAATGACTGTCAAAAAAGATGAAGTGAAGAAGTTGTTGTCCGTGTCCTCCCAGGAAGAGCAAGCTCTCTAATAACAGGGATATTTAAGGGCTAGAAGAGGTTGCCCTGGGAGGTGGTGGAATTTCCATTGATGATGGCTTTCAGGAGCAGGTTAGACAAACATCTGTCAGTTAAGAAAGAGCTGAGTCTGCCTTGGGGCAAAGGGATGGCTCAGGTGACCCCAAGCGCCCATCAGTTCTGTTTTCCATGTCTACCCTGTACGAGTATCACATGAGAAAATCTGTGGCTACTTCACTGAAATTTCAGAAAGCAAGCACCACAATTACTTGAAGGCAAAAATGAAATCCCTAAACAGGCTTCGACTGGCATGTCAGATTCAGTGATCTGAAACCATCCACCCATTTTGGTTTCCCATCACCTGCAGAAAGTCTCACCTAACTGCATGGTGACTGGCAAAGAAGAAAGCAGAGCTGGCAAGAGCGTGCGGAGAACAAGTGCTGGGCTAGGGCATGCCAATAGTAACGGCATGTTTGCAATAAAAACATCATTTTGGAAACAGTTGGCTGTTTTAAAATACAGCCAGGCATTTAAAGAGTTAGTACCTCCCCAAAAAAAAGAGCGTTCTTATCTTTAAGAGTTATTGTTTCCAGCTTTTCCACAGAAATTCACAGTCCTAGATCACAGAAGGCCAACATGCACGAGGCTCGGTATGACTATAGTAACAACATATGGTCTCTAGCCAAAAGAGCTTAAAAAAGCAGAGCTCAGTGAATACAGACAAGCTGGGAAATGCCAGGAAACCATGTGGATTAGGAAAACAGCCTCAGCAGCACTGACAGTCCAACTGTGGTCAAGGCTCGTAGGCACCATGGCAGAGGAAGAGGCTGGAGAAGGCTACGGAGACAGTCGTGTCTATGTCTGAGTCTGAGGGCAGCACAGAGAAAGTAGAAAGGTTCTAATTCAAAAACTGAGCATGTGGGGACTGGAGATAAGGTTGTCCCAAGCTATTTTAGCAGTCCAGAAACCTCCATACACTGCTAACTTCCTCAAAACAATCACATGGTCTTTCAAGGTGGGAAGGTAGCTATCAGAAGCCCAAAGACTGTTGAGTTTGCACTAGTGCAATCAAAAAGCGTTATAAATCAAAGTCAAGTTGGGTTCAAAGCCCTTTGTCACTATCATAGCCAAAAAGCTCTAGAAAACTGGCTGATCTGCCAGTTGCACACCCAACTGCCCTGTTAGCGACCTCTCACAAATCCAGTGAAATGAGTCCGAGTGTATCCCAGAATCTGCTCCCTGGTTTCCATTTTGCACTAGCACTGCTCCACCTCTCCGCAAGGAGAAACAGTGAGCACCCACAATGGGTATTTTTCTCTTTGAACTCGTCCCACTGACCAAAGCTGCACCAGATGTTTGCCCCCAGATCTGGACCCACCCAAACACACATATATTTGATCCCACCCGTGAAAGATTTTGGGCATTTGCTGCAGGTGCAAAAGCTTCGTTATATTTGACAAGACCTTGGCTGAAGTTTCTCCATTTTTATGGCAAACATCTAACCACCAATGGTTCAAAAGCCTATGGGAAAGACATCAGGCTAATCCAAAGCCTTGTGAAACAGAACAGTTGTGAGTGAATTTGGCTTTGAAATTTTAGGGTTTTTTGAATCCTACAATATTTTCTCCTGGACAGATTAACACTACCTCCTAGGTAAGAAGGACTGCCAAGTTTTGGATGGCTGTAAATTTTATATCTGACGTTGTAATACAAATGGGCCGGCAGGTTTTATGCAGAAATTCCCACTGCCTTTAAAGGAATCCTGCTTAGAAACTGATAGCACAAAGCACCCCAGCTGCCAAAGGGCTCTCTCGAATTTACAAAACTACTTCCTAAGCAACCTGTGGGAGGAAAGGCAGATTACCAGATGAATTGATGGTTTTGGTGGGTTTTTTTTGTTAAAAGGGTAAATTAGAAGATCTTAAACATTTGCAAAAGGGTTTCTTTGCAAACATCAAGTTGAAACTTCTGCAGGCTCTGAAAATGCATTTTGGATTGTAAATCTGCTCCTCCCTTTTGCTTGGGAAGATTCTTCTGGACAATAAATGCAGCGAGCCTGGGAGAGGGCTGCATAATTATCCACTCCACACAATGGAAACCAGCCTTTCCAATGCGGTCCTCAACCGTCAGGAATCCAAGCTGCGTGATAATTAAAACTCAAAAATCCTCTTCCACCACATCCAGAGAGAAATTAAACTTTAATTTCCACTCCTCAAATACCCCTGCCATGTTCAGGAGCCCCCTATTAAAAAACAATCTCATAGATGCAAACGATGCCCTTCTGAGTACCGATAGGAAAAATTTAATTGGCAGCAAGAAAAAACTAATGATTAGGTTAATGAAAAATAGGCTCTATTGACTTGGGCCACTCGACCATTCCTGATGAGGGTAAATAGCAACCCCCCCTCCCCGCTCCTTCACCGCTCCCCTCGCCTTTGTCTGCCATGCATGGCAAGGCTGAGAGCAGGAACGCATTCAAAAGCGATGCCTTGGTGGGAAAAGGCTGGAGTCAGATCAAAGTCCTTCCACCCAGGAGCCCGCCGGAGCACAACGCTTGCTGAATGGCCTTCATGTGCCCAGGAATTCGTTACCCCTCCCACCCCGGTCCAGGCTGCCCCACACCCCATCCTTAGCCCCAGCGCTGGCTGCCCTCATCTCTCCCCCTGAACCTAAAAAAGTGCAAGGTAGCAAAGGTCTTAAATACTGCTGGCCTTTTTCCAGCGAAAAGCATTTACCCAGTTACGACTGGTGTTTACATACTGGGCAGGATGGTAACAAACCCCATTCCCAGACCTGGGGCTGGCAGGGGAGCGCTCTTGCCAAAGTGACAAGACTTCATGGCGTCACTCACTCTCCCCACGGGACCTGGGACGAGGGCTAGTTGGAAGTTTTTAGGTGCAGCAGTTTTTCATAGCAAAATGCTGATTTATCAAGAGAGCATTTTTAACACAGGTGCATCCGATTTCATGCAATTCTTAGCTCAGGATGAAATTCCTGGTGAGACCTTCGGAGAGAGAAAGGGAGAAAGCTGAAAAGAGCCGCGAGCCCATGGCTTAAGGCAATCGCCAGGGAATGTCTAAATCCCTGCACTGTAAGGGATTGGAGCTGGGGGTTGTGTGCGTCTGTGTCACACAAATTCCTACGGCCGAGCACACAGAGCCCGGCTACACTGCAGGCACAAACTCCGTGCCCAGCCCTATTTGCCAAAAATAACTACAGTTGTAGAGCCAGTGGCTACTTCCAGCTAGGACAGGCGTCTGCATAGGTCCCAGCGTTCACCCATATTTCAGGTTTGGATTTAAGTGTATTTCGCAATTACATAGTTTAATGTGCTGGTCTCTCTCAGCAAGCCAGTGTTTCGGGAAGCAAAGTCCTGCTGCAGTCCAGAGCACTGAGGGGACCCTGTTTCCTTACACCAAGTCCACTCCGATTTGAGCTACTTTCTGAGTTGTTTTTACTTTCTTCCCCTGCCTGGCTCCTCCTTTCCACCCAGCAGCAGAAAACAACTCAGTCTCACGCTCTCCTCCTGCAGACCCTAGTTAAATATTATGTGCTGCGATTGCCTGGTAATTTAACCCACTTTTGATAAACACATTCCAACAGCAGTGTGACCGTGGGAGGAAGGTGTGTTTATTCCCAAACACCTTTAAGGACTCGGTACAGACAGGAGAAACAGCCACACATAAAAATGATAAAGTGTGCGTGTTTAATTCACTGTACAGCCCTTCAGTGTCAAGCCAGAAGATGGCATGTATCTAATCCCCGCCAGCTTTCACCTGAGATAAAATTCAACCAAAAAAACCTCAACAACGAGTTCACCGAGGAGCCCCTTCGTGCCAGCTTGTTACACAAACGGGGCAGAGATTGTTGTCTATGTTCTTACACAAGGGTGGAGGGAAACCCTCGTTTTGGAGAGCAGCGATGCTTCACCTCCTACCTGCAGCATCTCCTGCCTGCACCCGCTGCCCCGCCGCGGGAGGTAGCAAAAGGAAATTAAACAGGAGAAGGGCTGTGGAGTGCAATGTGTTGGCTGTGCCGAAGCGGCGTGTGCTTTGTCAGGGCCAGCTGGGAACGGTGGTAAGCCAGCCAAAAATATGCTATATCCCAAAACTGAGCAGAACAGGGGCTCCAGATACCTGCAGTGCGTGACACGTGGTATGGGTAAAGAATCTGAACACAGT
Source organism: Psophia crepitans (assembly GCA_013399095.1). Taxonomy (NCBI): domain Eukaryota; kingdom Metazoa; phylum Chordata; class Aves; order Gruiformes; family Psophiidae; genus Psophia; species Psophia crepitans. The sequence goes on along the minus strand of VWZZ01000918.1, from coordinate 621,374 downwards.
AAACATATAATTAATGCCTGGAAAGAAAGGCTAGGCAATACCTAAGCGTTTCCTAGCTCCACAGTGTCTAAAGGGAGTAGAAACAAGATGGAGGAGCAGATTACAATGTACCACTGGGCTGGATTGAAACAATGAGACAATAGGAAATGAAATCTCTCTTAAAGTACAACGTTACTACAATAAAAGTAGGAGAAATAATTTAGAAATAGCAAGACAATCCTCAGATAGATCTCCCTGATAACTGTGACTCCCTCCCACCCATGCTACCGCCCTCAGCCAGGAGCTTTAGGAAGCACTCCACAAAGCTGGGCCTTGCCAGCACGGACCCTTTCCGGGGGATGCTGCGAGGGAAAGTGGCTGGGAGCATCCCGCAGGATGAGCACCCTGGTGATTACAGCAAAGCAGGGAACCACGCTGTCGCCTTGCCTGGGCAGCCAAGGAGAGCCCAGAGCCCAGGCATTTGGCCACCAGGGATAACAAAATCAATTCCACAATGATTCAGAGACCGGGCGATCAAAGGAGACTTTCTGCTCCTGCAAACCGAGCAAGTGCTCACTACAGCTTTGCAAAAGGGCGGCGCAAACCCTTACCGTGCTTCCCTGAGCTCACATTCAGAAATTAAAACTGCGCAACGCAGCCAGCTCTCCCTGTTATTCATTAACAGGTTTACTACCTCTCACTCAAGCCCTTTGGACTGGTGGCTGACCGCTCCCCACAATCCCAGTTAACACCCACTTCTCTCGGTCTCCGAAGCGGCCTCCACGGCTCGCTCTCGGCCTCGCCGCTCCAGCAGCACGCGGGCACCTGCAGGATCCACCTCCGCACGTTGGGCTTCGCACGTGTATTCTGCACGTCGGCCTCGAAGGGTGGGCTCTCAGCAATAAGCTACAAGCCTGGACCCCTGCTCACTCCGCAGTGCCGCATCCATGAGTCAGTTCTGGCGGCACACATTGTGGCAGAGCTGGGGCAAAGGGATACAGAAAGGGACCCTGACATGAACTGCTTCCTTCCCTCCATGTGCAGCCCCAGGCACCTCCTGTCTGCGCTCTGCAGAGGGTCACCCGGGGCTCCTCTGCACCCGCATCCCAGGCCTATCTGAGAACTAGTAAAGAGAGAGAAGATGAACTTCTTACTTCCACAACAGCTCTTCCTTACACGCATAAAAGAAAAAACACTGCTAAGCACAGGCATCCTTTCAATAACCAGGTGGGCTCATTTTCTAGCGGTGCACATTGCATGGAGATGGGAAATGAATCACCACACCCACAGATAAAGGGGGTTGCTCTGGTTTGCACACAAGGATGTGGAAGGAAAATACCTGGACATTCAAGGTAATGTCATTCATAACAGCATAAAGATATTTCAGATCATCTAGCACGGAGGTTCCCAAACTATTTGTTAGCCAATTGCTTCCATGTGAGAGCTCTTGTCCTATGCCCTCCTCCCTCCTTGCAAGCCAGGCAAGAAAGAAGAAGGGCATGTCCCACCAGAGCCCCCTAAATCTGCTGATGTCACCCGTTCTCCTCTCCCCAGTCAAGTTTTTCTCATGTTCTCATTTTAATACCACTTGAGTAAGTAAGCACCCATTGCTTCCCTTGAGAAACTGCTGCAGCCTAATAGCTTTCACCTTGAGGAAACATTCCCAGACGACTTTCTCCTTCACCTAATTTCATCCCATTAATCCTGGTTATACATACTGGGTCCACCCCACACTACGTCTCCCCCACCCTGCAGACACAGGGGCTTGGTGAGTGCATCCCTGCCAAGGCTGCTAGCCTTCACTGCCAGAAAAGCGGGCACTCGACCCTCACACTCGCTCACCACAGGCTCAGCCTCCGCAGGCATGTGAGAAATGCCTGGGAAGTCGCTTGCAGGGAGGGATTTGTCCTTTCCCCCCACAAACGTCCCCTGAATGCAGTTTTAAATGACAGGTCGTCCCTGCCTTTCTCTAGGAAGTGCTTTGCAATGCCAATTTCCATCTCATGAACGCACAGCCTGCACAGCACTATTTGTGTTGACCAACAGGCATTTAATCAACCAACAATAATAAACTGGGTAATACTCGATTGTATGAAGCCGCCAGTCAGATGAAAGGATTTACAAAGGCTGGATTGATCTCCAAGCCCTGGCAGCTTTCCCATGGTGCCCCTCTAATCTGCGGAGCCAGAGAGAATACGTGAAAACTCCAAAATCCGGGTTTTCCTGCAGAGTGCATTAAGTTCGAGTAAGTCTCTCGACTATAGATGTGTATTTTTTTTCATGTCCTTCTGCTCTGCGGCTGGCTCTTACCTAACCCTAAAGGAGCATCACGCCAGGGCAAAGCCCCTTGCAGACAGCCAGCTTATGTAACCGCTAATGCCATAAGCACTACAATGTCTTTAGTGACAAAAAGGCTCAGCGCAGGCTCAGACCAACGGCAGCCAATTCACTGTGGAGAATCAGAGAAGAAACCCAAGTTACTCTGGGAAATCAATCAGCATGGCCACCATTGCTTTAGCAGGTAGCATCTTTCCAGCAGGTATGGGAACATCTTCTGACATTGCAAAGTACTGGCAGGATGGTGTTTGCTTCCCTGGGGGAAGGAAAGCAATGAAATCCTCCAGGCCACCCTTCAGCTACAAATGCCCTTGGGGAACACCGCTGTGGGAGCCAAGCCACTTGGGGTGACACTGGCCACCGCTGTGGGAGCCAGCATGTCAGAGGGACAAGAGGCTAACTCAGGCACGTCACCCCCCTGCACACACAGGGGTCCACTGGCCCTAGTTTTAATTCGCTGCTGGAGACAGGACATCAGGCCAGGGGGATCTCTGGCCTGACCCAAAGCAGCTGCTGTTGCAGTTTTAAGGCTACTGGCACCTACGCTCATCATATACCTTGGAAGTGCCAAAGAGGAGAAGACCAGAGCAGTAGCGTGTCCATTGCTCTGTCCCACAGGCAGCCAGCTTGTAACCACGCTGACCAGTGCATCAGGGAGATGGGAACAGAATTAAAAGGAAAAGAAAAATTAAACAAACACAAATAAATACTCAAGCAGGGGGGGCAACACAGCAAAGAGCAGCACTAACCAGCAGTACGTGCAGGCTGGCAGTAGCTGCTTTCCAAGGGTCAGCTGCACTATCTGATTCATCCACAATCCAGCCGCATCCTTGTCAGCTGCCACAGCACAGCACCTAATGAAAGATACCTTAAAAGCCCGGGAGAGTAATAATTTTACTAGGAGGTGTTAATCAATCGATGAAGAACAAGATGGTCTCCATCACCCCTGCAAGCAGGGATGCCTCCCTTGGCTAGGAAGCAGCTGCCTGAGCAAGCTGAAAGCCCACAACGCGGGCATCGGCTCCGCTTTACGGCCAGCTGTGGTTTGTGGTAGGAAGAAAACAGGGACAGAGATTTCCTATAGTGGGGGGAAGTTTAGGCAGAGATTTGGCAGCTTTCACCCCCCGAGGCAAGGACACTGTTAAGGAGGTCACAGCCCTCTGTCCACAGAAGTATTCACCGCAGACACTCATCAGAAAAACAGAGGAAGCATCTTTACACAGTTGTGAGCAAACTCCTCTCCACCCACTGCTTCTTCAGTCCTGGGGACAAACCGAGAAGGCAAACCGGGGAGTCAAACCTCCATCCCATCCCAGCCAGCTCACACCACCACCACTGCCTGGCTCAAGTGAACAAACACACACATAAGTGCAGCGCCTCGTGGCATGGCACGGCCCTCCCTCCCCTCCAATCTGCACTAATCTCCTCTCGGGTCTGTGCTGCAGAAGATAACTTAGAGGCAATAGCATGCTCCCGAACACATTGCCTTTCTCACACAGCAATTAAATGTACATCATTGTCTGGCTGTCCTGTATCCTTGGGGCAGGAGGGATTGTCATCATCTTAAAGTCATGATTTACAGAGGTAATAATCATGGCACCAGCCTCATTACATGCCAACTTTCGGGAAATTAGGTGATAGATATTATTCATTAAGTTGCCACATGATACCCATATCCATCCATCTGTTACAGCTGAGCTAACATTTTGGTTCAGAGCATGCAAGCTAATGGCTGCTTTAGGAAGGAACCAGGCACTGTCCTGAAAGGCAATGGAGAGAGAAGAGCAAGATTGCAACTGGGTAAAATCAGTTTACAAAACCTTTTTTAAACAATATTAAATCAGAGACCTCTCGGACCTTGGAGGCTCACTTTGTGAGCATCCAGCAGCAGCACACCCAGGCCAAAGCAGGGCAATATGGAAATCATAACGTGATGCTCGAAAATGGCAGGCGCAAGGCAAAGGCTTCATTCCTGGTGAGCTCAGCCCAACCAGCTGCACATGCTCAGAGTGGATTAATACTGTTTTGAGATGCTCCATCAGGCTGCTCCATCATACAGAGCTGCCCAGAACCCTCCAAGGAGCTATTCAGCCTATGCCCAGTGCAGGGTGTCCCGGCTGCGGGTTGCTGCTCCCCTTGCAGCAACCAGGATGGGACTGCACGGGGGTACATTTGCAAAAGCCCGGCTGCTCTTCACCATCAGAGCCCAGGGCTCCTCCAGCCACCCTCAGCTGCTACCAGGAGCCAAGACCAGCCTTTGGCAGCCCTGAAACCATGGAGACATGTGTCCCTTATTCCTGTGCCAGACCCCATGTGAGGGGACAGAGTGTAACCCTCCTGCCTCCATACACAAGGGAGCAAACAAGGAAGGTGTGGAGAGGAAGGTGCTGGAGATCTGGCTGTCAGTCAGCGCTGGGAGAGAAACCCCCAGCAGGCACACAAGAGTGTACAAACCAGAAGAGCCTCTGGAGCTTCTCTATTTTTTGCCCAAAACTACCTGTCACCTGGTTTTGCCTCAAAAAACACTGAGACGGGCATTTTTAGAGAACTCATTTTCAGGTGATTCACTCCCCAAAAGAGTGAATTAAAAGGATTCCTGCAAAATATTTTTCATTTTTATCTTTTTAGGGAAGGCTGTGTTCTTGGGCACAGAAAACAGAGGGTAAGTGCTGAGACCTCAGACAAGCACAACCCTACATTGCACAGATACCCACTCTCAACTCTTAAGTCATCATCAGTTAAATAATACAAATCGCTCCCGGGAAATTTCTTGCCAGAAGGAGGAGAAAAGCGAGTGCTGATGGTGCTGCAGTAGCCAGTGCCAGCCTTTGACACAATGGCTCCGCAATTCTCCGACAGCGGCAGAGACAGAAAGAGCTTCGTGCCCATCAAGTTACAGCACGCCCAGAGGCCCAAATTTATCTTCTCTAACCCTACTCGACCCTTTTAACAAATGCTTTCTCGAGCAAAATGCATTAAGAAGTATCACTAAAATAGAAGTGTTTCTCACTTCTACTTACTCCCTCCATGCATAGAAGTGTTGCTCTCAGCAGCAGAAGATACCTGGATCTTGTATCTGGGAAATCCTGCAACAGGGATGGCAGGAGGGCAAGGGCTGGAGTATGGGGGAGATGGGGAGAAGCCAAAGCCGGGCAGCTGGAAAGTCTACATTATACTTAAAAGCTTGCCAGCAGTGATGGGTAAGACGAAGGGTTTTGTGTCCACCCAACTGCAGGCAGCTGCCTAAAGGGACGACAGTACCCCGCGGCATCCCGCGATGACCCGGTGATGCACAGCACCCCTGGCTGGGGCCGGCACGAGGCAGGAGGGACCGTGCAGCTGGGCACGGGGAGCCCGCAGCAGCCCTCGGCAGACACCCAACACGAGGTGAGGCCAGGTCGCTCGCGAAACCACAAGCCTAGCGCTCCATCTCCGAACCAGAGCTAATAGCTCCCCGCTGCTTTTTTTCCCCTTCGTAGCACAGGGTATGTGCCTAAGCAGAATGAATAGCGCGACGTGCTCTCACGCAGCAGCAGCCCAGTCCAGGTAGCCTCCCAACCACGCCGGGTAGCAAACCTGCTGTCTTGGCAGCATTAACAAATCTGGTACTGCCAACACGCTACACAGTGCTTACTGCACTTCCCACGCCACTTGATAAAGCTGTGGGTGCCAGGCTAGCGCTGCCGGGCGCCAGTGGTGCCACACAACACGCCTCCGCCCCCCCGCGAGCTCTGCCCGGGGCTTCCCCATCGAGAGGAAAAATGTGAATACACTACACATCAATAAATCTAGGCAAAGCTTCCCACAGAGGTAAGGAAGTGTTACACCCTGGCTGCACAGCTCAGCAACCTGAGGAACGATGAAAAACCAGAGTCAGTCATACATCCATATGTTCTGCTAGATCAGAGCTGTGCATCAAAAGCCTTCAGCACAGAGTCTTCCTCATCTGCCTCCAAGCCCCACACTTCAGGCACCAGGTTGTCTTCTCCTGGCCATTTCCCACATGCCCAGCACAGCCCATGGGGCAGGGGCACGTCCTGCTCGCTAGCACAAGAGAGACGGTGGATGCGCAGTGCTACAAGTCCCCAGCAAGACCCCACGCACTCCTCCTTGCTGGTTCGTCTTCGTTCAAACCGGCCCAGGGAGGGCACCCCAGGTAAAAATGCTGAGCGCAGAGGTGCAAGGCACAGTGGCACGGTGTACACCAGAGGAGTTACACCACCCTTTTCATGAGCCAAGACTGCCTCACATGCATTTCTCTAAATCTAACATGCTACTGGGAATTTGAAGGTGCCCTTGACCACGCTCCTACAGGTCATCTTCCAGCGTACTGCACTAGCACAGCATCCCAGGTGGGAGCTGAAGGGTCGAGTCATTTTCCAGGGCTGCTTATGACACCCGTAGCATATATCATGAGGTTAGATGTTGTTATTAGGATGAAAGGGACATCGTTATACCAGGACTCCAGGATTCACACTGACAGATTTGTGTTCCTTCAGGACTCAGCAGCATTCGCCTAGGGCAACAAGGTGGCAGGGAAAGCAAAACGTTCAGCAGCTGAAAGGGAGGAAAATACGAACATAGCTAGATTTGAAGAGGTTTAGGCTAGGAATGAGAAAAGGGAGGTATGAGATTCAGGAGCAGCCTTGCGATACAAGCAGTAGGGACAAAAATTTCAGAAGGCAGGCAGCATCAAGTATCAAGTGGGAGTGCTCACTATGGCACAAGACCACATACACCAACCCAAAGGTCCCTTCTCATCTCATACATCCTTTAATACTGGTGCATTTTGCATATATACATATACCACCACCACGTCAAACACAGCACCAATGTGACATCCATCTAAGGGGATGGACATACTCACTGTGCTTGTTTTGGATATCACAGCATTCCTCCCTTGTGATAGTAAATCTGGCATAATTAGGTAATGCATAATTAAAAGTAGATTCCACCCAAATTAATTTGCAAACATAAAGATTCAGGAGCAAATTCAGTCCTGGTTTAATTCTACTGAAGTCACTGAAATGACCTCAGGGATAAATTTGGCCAACTTGAATACCCATGTCTCATTGCTACCAGATCAGCTGTGCGCCTGCAAAGGGGTAATGGGTCTCTTGGACAAACGTGGTGATGCAGAGACCCAGGGCATACACCTGGCTATGTCCAGGATGGAGCCAATGGGTAAAAGTGCCTTAGGCTTAGGATCCTCTAGCGCTTCAACTGCTGGTTTCACTGATGTTTTCGGTTGGGTAAGAAAATTACTTTGAGCTTTTCTACAAAATAACACAAGTAACACACTCTCCTCCAGGTCACTGCCACGGTATAGCAACGCCGGGTGGCCGTTGGGAATGTGAGCTTTCAGACAGATTAATACAGCTTGACTGAAGAAGGGAAGACGACAGACACTACGTAACACACTCCAAGTTGGGCTCATCCTTGAACTGAATTTTCTTCACAAATCTCACGATCCCTCAATCGGAAAAGTCAGTCCCCATATAATGAAGTAAAAGTACTTTTGCTCTTGGTAATTGCTTTTAATTTAGACAGTGGACAAAGGGTGAAGTCATTCTTTGGGGTTTTTTTACTTTTACTCCCATTGTCTTCATTTTTTTTAAGAGGATCTCAAATATTCAGATGCCAGAACCACAAGTTCAGTGACAATAACTTAAAAAAACATCATCACAAAGTATTTTTTAAATATTCTCAAGTTCCTGCGTAATGACTGGCAGCTTTTTAAGGTATTTTATGCTTACCCAGTGGATTTGTCATCACCAAAAGAGTTATGGGGCCTTCACTTGCACAAAGCCCTTGGAAAGTTTATCATAGGGAGTTTACCATGGTTACTGGCTCATCCTTGACTTTTAAAAACCTGTTGTGAATTATAATTAATGATACTAAAATGATGCACACATATTATCATTTGTCTGTGGTTTTGCCCATAAAGGACACCATCAAGGGCAAGAAAGCACAGATACAAACCAGAAAATGTAACTGTCCTCTTCCCCCTTGGCCCCCACATTGCCAGTCAGTCTGTTACCCAAGAGCACAAGCTGTTATATTTCGTCCAGACCGTCGGTGTGCCGGGTGCCACCGAGGCAGCAGAGCCAGGGGCATGGGGTGAGGCAGCTGCCTGGCTGCGCTCTGCCTGCAGAGCGGCTCTCTCAGGCTGCAGGCAGCCCTGCCCGCAGCATCGCCGCAGCGGGGAGCAGGCAGCCCCACCGCGATGCACGTGCGGCCATCGGCGCTCAGGGACCCACAACCCGCCACTCTAATTTTAGCACTAACAGCCTTGCTGGCATCTGGGGAAGACGTCTGCCACGCAGATGCAGCAGCCGGCAGCCAGTGGCAGAGCCCCAACAACAGCAACAGCAAACCCACGGTGAGATCCGCGGAGGGCAACGGCACGAGGACACAGCCGGGAGCTGCAGCTCAGCTGACGGGCACGTGGAGAGCCATGGCAGGAGGAGAGCAACGCTGGCCCAGAAGCACAGGCAGGCTCACAGATGGAGGGGGCAGGCACAGCCAGCACCCAGGTCACCCCACGCGCCACCCCAGGCGCACACAGAGCCCACCCCTCCCCTCCCTTTCCCCCGGAGAACAGCAAACTGTTCTAAACCCCCGTCCAAAAAAGATGCGCTCCCAAAACCTTGTCTGACGCACCCACCGCCTCTCCCCCTGAGGGCAGAGCTCCAGCCGTTCTCAGCTGTCAAGGATAACGCAGTGGAGAAAGGGATGTTACATTGCACACCGAGCTATTGGAGAAAACCCCACTTTTATCTTAGCAAAACAACTTTCCCTTTCGACTGCCAGCAGGAGAAAGACCTGCCCCACCTACCTGCAATTGCATAATTCAGCTGCAGCATCTAAAGCAATGTTTACCTGGGACAAAGATACTGGGCAAACGTTTCGTGCCCGGTTCCCAGACTGTAATGGGATGCAGCACTTGGAAACAAGAAAATAACAGCGGCAGGTATCAGCCAGATCCAGGGATCAGCAGTTTGGAAAACCAGCCACGTGGGAAGGCTACGTACATTAGAGGGCCAGTTTGACATGCGTGCCAAGGAGATGGGCAGGATGAGCCAGTTGGGCTTTTCCACTGCTGCTCGGTGTGATCCCACAGCAAGGTTTCTCCCCTGCCATCACAGCCCCTGCGAGACACCAAACCTGCTCTCGCGGCACCCGTATGCGCATCAGCACCCTGCCCCACACCTCCCAGCCCCACCGCCCTCCGCTCAACCCTGGAGCAGCTCCTCACACCCTCCTGCGTGGTCACCCAGGGTTTCACCTGCTTGGCATCAAGCAGTCAGTTCAAAGACAACGATATGAAAATGCCCGGAGCGCCGAGCCCCAGCAGGATGAATCCAGCAGTCCTTGCTCAGGCAATGTGCTCATGTGGCAATGGGAAAGTTCACGCTTTATGTTCCTAAGAGGAGGAGTCTTAGCTAATATTGATGCTCATTTAAACAAACAAACAAAAAAAAACCCAAACAACAAAACCACCACTAAACCTAAAACTCTTTGCAAAGCTAGGAGGAAAAAAAAAGTCCTGCTCTCTTGGGAAATGTCTTTCCCACTGGCTTCTCCTTAAGGATTTGTTTTAGGCTTGTGGGAACTTAACACATTAGAAACTCGCCCATAATTTGCATGCCCCAAACAGCAGGGAGATATCATGAGATCTGCTATTACTGAGATTTCTTTCCTTTGGCAAAACATATTCCACAAGATTTACTTGGAGAACAGTTCACACATCATTACAACTAAACTGTATGCGCCTAGTGAGTGAAGAAAGGGCACAAGATGACACATTACCCTGTGGTTTTATTATACTGGCTTTGCTTCTTTACCTCATTTGCAAAATTAGGGTTGGTCATAATCCTTCCATCAGTCTTTCCTGAAAATTAGGAAGGGATGGAACCAGATTTTCCAATTAAAACAATCTTCCCACAGCTTCAGAGATGTGAAAATGGATTTGCTAAGTGTTTCATCTGAAGGAGCTTTCTGAAGCACCAGCTCGGCACCTGCATGCTGAAATGTTTCTTTGCAAGGGATTTAGGAGGTGAGTGTTCCCCAGGAACACACACAGCCCGAGTGATCCCCTCACACTTTGCCCGTTCCTCTGTGAGGGAACAAGAGGGAACGTGGGCCAGAGGGTAGATAAAGTTCAACATCTTTAAAATAGGTGCTTTAACAACAGCGTTATTTGAGAATGCCTTTTATTTTCATGCAAATGCTCAGCAGCGTTAAATAGGTGCAAGACAGAGCAAGAACACAGAAGCCTGTGAACCCCTCAGAGATGGGCACCAGAATGCAGCCACCTCCAGTGCCTCCTACCAGCCCTTCTTCCCCCTGAGCTTGGCAAACTCAGCCCAAAGAGGTCCTCCAAGCAAGATGCTGAAACCCCCTCCAGGAAGGTCTGAGCCACCCACTGCCATGCAGGACTCTAAATGGGATAGGAAGGTGTTTCTGCTTCTGTAGGGAGGACAGAGGCTCTGCAAACCCAAAATGCAAACAACAAAGCTGTGGAGACGTAAGCGAGCAGGGTCGTCTTCCACAGGACCAGGGAAGGAGAAAGGTCCCCTGGCCCATGCCAAGCGCAAGGGACCAGACACTCAGCACCTCAGCACACTCAAACTCACTGGTGGTGGCAAGCTTTAGGAAATGTGTCCTTCTGGCTCCTAAGACAATATTCCTTATTTTTAAAGGCTGAGAGAGCTGGATCTGTTTAGCTTGGAAAAGTGGAGGATGAGGGAGGATCTTACCAATGCTTATAAATATCTAAAGGGTGGGTGTCAGGAAGATGGGGCCAGGCTCTTCTCAGTGGTGTCCAGTGACAAGATGAGGAGCAATGGCCATAAACTGGAAAACAGAAGGTTCAACCTGAACATGAGGAAATACTTCTTCACTGTGAGGGTAACAGAGCACCGGAACAGGCTGCCCAAAGAGGTAGTGGAGTCTCCTTCTCTGGAGACATTCATAAGCCGCCTGGACTTGTTCCTGTGTGATCTACTCTAGGTGATCCTGCTCTGGCAGGGGGGTTGGACTAGATGATCTCCTGGGGTCCCTTCCAACCCCTACCACTCTGTGAATCTGTAAAGTGGTGGTCTACCGGAGCACATTGGCCTTGGAGCTGGGAGTGACACCAGCCCCCAGACAACCCGCAGCAGAGTCTGAAGCCTCATTTTGCAATGCCCAGGAAAGCCACCACTGCCCAAAGAGCTTATGATTCAGTTGGACAAGGCAAATGGAAGAAGCCTTGCTATCCCCGTTTCACAGATGGGAACCGAGACACTGAGAAGCTAAGTGACTTCCCTAGGGTCACACAAGAAGTCTGTGGCCAATCCCAGTCCCACGAGACTCAATCCAGTGCCTTAACCACACACCGGCTCCTTTCATGTGGTGATCTGTCTGAGGCTTAAGAACAGCTAATGTTTCCCAAGGCAAAGCCACATCCCCGAGCCCTTCCTTGGCAGGCACTCTGCAGCAGCCAGCAACTCCAAAAGCAGCAGAGTCTCCTGCAGCAACTGGAGCTCATGGCCCATATTTATCCTCCGAGAAAGACCAGCCCCTCAGGCCCAGCCCTTGCCCTGGCCAGCATCGAGCTCTCCATCACCTCTTCTCCCTTACCTGCTAACTCAGAGCCAGCTGTTGCCATAACAGATTGTGTTTCCCAGGAAATACAAGAGTATGTTTATCAATAAAAAGTATTGGGTGTGCTCAGATAAACTAGTTCGGTACACTGGGGATGGAGCCACTCCCCCTGTTCTCCAGCTGTCCTAACCCAGCTATGACCTTCTCCCCTGTGGCTTTAGACATTACCACATGCACGAGCAGAGACACAGAAAGACTTTTTGGCCTGCGGAGCTTCCTCATTCCTTCTGTCCAGCATTGCAACAGGCTGCCCGGAGAGACTGCGCCGTCTCCAGCCTTCGAGGTTTTCCACACTTGACTGAACAATACCCTAAGGAACCTACTCTGATCTCACTGCCAACCCGGCTTTGAGCAGCAGGTTGGAGTAGGGATCCCCTGAGGTCCCTTCCAGGCTGAATTACCCTCTGACCACTACTGGCCATTGCTCTGATTCCCGTTGCTCCTTCGCTGCCACAAAATGCTCATCCCTGGCAGGCAGCAGCATTGGTGGGACTTGAGCATCTCCATCTCTGTTTGACCACTGTCATGCGGAGCATCCCCTTCCCTCGCTGCAACTCCATGCACATGTGGATACCGCTACCCATGCTTACAGCTCTTGACTCTGCAAGAAATGATAAGGCCTGGTATAGAAAGGTAAGAGCCAGATTTCATAAACCCTTGTCAAGAGAAATAAGCCCAAGTCATTTGTAGACGTGGAGCTGGGTGCAACCGGCCCAGAGTCAGAGGCCAGAACCTCAGTCTTAACACTGAAGTCAACCAAACCATGCTCCTTGAAATCCACCAGCCTACAATTCCCAAACAGTAAACAAGGAATATTCCCAAATCCACAGCAAACAGGAAATCCCAATATTGACCTGAAAAATTAAATTGTTTGGAGAAAAATATTTAAAAGATCTGAACACATTATATACTTGGCCCAGCAAAAATTTTGAGGGCAGTGTTAAAAATTAAAGAAAAAAAATGAAAATACTCTATCTGTAAAGCTCCTTCTCTGCCATAGGATACTCTCCAACACACTCTTATTCTCTAGCATTTGCCTAGAGCAGTGGGCAAGAAAGACCAGCAGAGCCTACTGTAGCGATTTCCCTCACCTACTGCTCTCTTTTCTTTTAAGACTTGGATGTTTTTAGAGACCTTAGAGGAGATCCAGGGTTTTCCCCCATATTTTTGTTAAACAAAATTTTAAAACCAAGCTACCTGAGTGCTCACATTCTTCCAAACAAGTTCACACGCACCTTCAAAATGAGGAAGAGGAAATACCCTAACTTGTGAAACAGGCTGAGATTTACTTTATTTTAATTATTAAAAATGACAGTGTTCATTTCAGAGCCTTCAATAATTCAGCTTAATTACCCAGGAGACAAAACTGTCAGACCGAACCCTGTAAAATATATATAAACAAAACAAAACATAGCAGCAGCAGGCAGAATGACCGAATCTATCACCCTGGCCCCAAATAAATGCCGTGCTGCCGACCACTGGCACGGCTGCAGGTAGTAAAAGTGATGCTGAACATTTCGGGAGGGAACAATGGTCCTGCGTGCAGTGAGAAGCGGGTGACAGCATCCTTTCTTCCATTCAGTTGGGGTTTTTTAAAGCCATAGCCCCCCAGCCCCTCCGAATCCTTTTGTTCGGCAAACAAGGCGCCCTGCACAGATGGCACAGACTTGTGAGACAAACCGCTCTGGGTAATTGTTCGTCCTGGCCGTGAGCAGCAGGAGAGCGCGTGGAGCCAGGCAGGGACCGTGCAACCACAAACCACCCTGCGACGGGCATCTGCGCTTTCCCCCGCCTCGCGGGTCTACAGACGCAGCGCACAGGGGAGAGGAAAGGCTGGGAAAAAAGGAAGTGTGCCCTTAAAAAAAAAGCTCATGTACCAAAACAGTCGAGTTTGCCTCGGCAGCGATGCAGCATCTTTGCTCTGCCTCACACGGGAAACCTCTCAAGCACAAAGGAGCGCATCCCGCTATTACACAAACCACCGCCTCCCTCCGCGCCAACCAGAGCCCCGCGCTCACCCACGTTTCCCAGCGTGCTTCTCTTGTTGCCAGTGAAAACGGACCCCTCCATTTCATCTAACTAATTTATGTCTTCTCCCAAGCACGTTCAGGGGGGAGGAGAAAGAGGTAGGAGTGCCCAGGGACAGGACCCCAAAGAAATCTGCGTCAGCTGCTTGTCACCAGACCATTCCCCAGAAAAACAAATGCCACGTTAAATTCCATGAGACACCGTAACCACCACAAACGCAGATTCCTGGAGGAGAAATACCATCAAAAAAAGGTCACATCAGTAGCAAGGATGACCTGGCACTGGGAGCCTGGCAGAGCCCTGCCCTCCCGCACTTGCTGCTCTTGCTCCCACATCTGTAGGGGACGCACCCCTGATGCTGCATCTCCATCTAGAAAGACACTGGGAAATCTATCCGTTTTATTGACGGTGCTGTTGTGGAATTCGGTAAACGGATAACATGCTCAGTATCCACTAGCATGACTATAAACACAAAAAAGGAAAGGAAAAGCCTGCGGCAAGACTAATATTAATACCCAGCCATGTCACTCTCAATTAAGTTCATATCTAATGAGCACATTTTCTCCTTGCACTGTCCACTGATGCTGTAAGCAATGTCCAATGAAAAGCATAAAATGCTGCTTCTGGAAAGCAATGATCTGTACTGGTGAATTTTGAACTGACCAATTATGAACATTATTTTTAATGGAACGAGCAGGGTTTCTACCGACTCTAGTCGTCAATGCCAGAAAATGTCTGCGTCCACAAAATGCTCAGACATGCTTCTCGCAGACTGCAACCACTAGTGCTATCACTTCATTTGCTAGTACTATTACCTCTGTAAATATATATATATATGTAATGTGAATAAATCTCCTGTGCACCCTAACTGACAACCAGTCTCAGTACTGCATTCGTACTGGGATTGCCTGTTTTCCATGAACATCGACTGCTTCTCCACATTGCCAAGGTCTGAAATTAGGTGGTTGAACCTATCCAAGCAGCATTCTTTATTATTAGGCAGGATGTAATTTCGCTTTGTTGCCCTAAAATCAGCACTATAGCATTTGAACATGGAAAACCTTACATCATCCCTCAAAAGTGCTTATCTGCTCCCTGCAGAAGGTGTGGCAGGGAGAACCAACAGCATTGCCTGGCAGATCTCAAGCGAGAAGAGCAGGATAGCACCGCGGCCAAGCGAACAAGTCCTGACGCACAACTTTCCCCAGAGGAGGTTACGTTACACCCGGATCCACCGCTACAGCCTTCATATTCCCACAGGCATCTGTCCGTCCCTGGGTTGCGCTCCATGACAAGGTACAGGCACACCCTCCAAATCATTTTAATGAAAACTAGTTATAGGGAGAAAGTTGACCCGCTTCCCCAATCCAGTCCACTTAGCAGCCTTTGTAAAATTAAGTTTAGATTGACTACATTAATGTAATTCATGTTAGTCTGCATGGCTGGAGATTCCTGGAGGCACCATGGAGCTCTGAAGTGTGGCGAAGGATAGCTGCTTTGATCCCGGGGCGGGGAGTCACCTCTCCTCTCTGTAATGCCCTGATATGTTTCTCTCCTTCCTTTTTTCCAGAAAGAGATCACTTAATCCCAAGGATGTTTAAGCACATGTCTGGCTCTCATCACCCCCCAGAGAGCTCTGGAGCATACAACCATGACCAAGAAGCCATCTACACCTCTTCTGCATGGAGGAGACCCAGGAATGAACAGGACCAGCTTCCTGTCATGACACGCTCCCTTCTCAGACAGGGATAGTATGCTGATAATGGGTGGTTAAGCCCAAAATACATATCAAAAGCCATCCTAGCCAGCGACAGACCTACTGAGATAGGGGCACCAACAACACGAATGTGAGTTTTGAAGCCAGGCACAGGTCTGTCCTTTCCAGATGCATCAGCGGTTGTGCCTACACTGTTGGCCTGGCTTGCTCCACAGCTTTGGTCTGCCTTCGTCCAGTGCTTCATCGATAACATCCTGCCTTCTGTCCAAACCAACCAAACAATCACAGGCCAAAGCATTAATCCCAGTGGGGTGCTGGACAGAGTTGACCGATCATGTTTGCCTTCCATCCTCCTTTCCGCCTACTGCCGGCATTCTCTTACAGCTTTTTCCCTGGTTTAGGTACCAGGTGTTTCAAGGCAGGACAACGAAGGAGCAGAACAAAGATGCTACTGAGGTTCAGTCCATATCTCAAAGATTTTAACACACAGGCTGAGTTCTCCATGCGAATTTCCCAAAAAACATTTAATAAAGAAAAACCTCCTTTTTTTCCCTCAGGCTGGACCTGCACTTGCAACAAAATAAAATCTATCCTGTGGGGTGAGAGAAAGGGGAGAAGCAATGTTCTGAGTCAGTTCAGCCTCAAAGAAATAATGCTGTTGTTTTAAAATTACCCATTCTTCTGAAGTCAGCCAGCCAGAAGTGATCCTTTCCAAACCTATCTGCTTTGTTTTTCCTCTCTGCTTTAGCAAGGTTTTAAAGGAGAGGGAGGACAGAAAAGAAAAGTCAACATTTTCAGGAGGTATCTGAGCCCCACCTGACCCCTCCCATCCACACACTGCAATCCAACACAATCATTTCATTACAGCTTCAGCTCTGCTAAATCCAATTTATCCACCAGGCCATAAATCTTGCCATATATTGGAGCAGAGCCTTGGTTTCAAGCTCCAAGAGACGCTTCACCCAAGTAATGAACATCCCAACTCGGTTACTGTTTAACCCGCGGTGCCGCAGGGGAAAGCAAGCGGTGCAAACAGCAGAGTTCGCTTGTCGGCATGTGCAGCTCCAAACGGCAAGTCAGCAGATGATGGAGACCCAAATGTTTAGCAAATACCAAGGAGGTAAAAAAAAACATTTGTATTCAACAGCTCCACCGAGTCTGTACAAACACTCCAAGGTCGAATCCACACGCGGACTGTTGAGTGATCAGTCATGTGTTATGAAATTCTCCCTTCAAAACACTCAAGTTTTAGGACTATCTGGCAGAGACAAAAGACCTGGTAGGAAATCAAATCTACTTCACAGGGTAATTATCTCCCATCCTTTAAAACTGTTGCCAGTACTGAAGAAATAGGAAATTAGGACTATCGCCTCAAAGCACTGCAAGAACAGCCCTGAGTTCTCTTGCGACATCCCTGCGCCTGGCAGCCCCACGCTTGCACAACTCCCATGGCTGGTACGTGGCCCACGTGTTCGGGGAGGGGAAAGCACAGAACCAGTACCCGTCAACACACAGAGAGCAAAATGCATGGGGGTGTGATCCTGAGCTCTGGGAAAAAGGCTGGAGGGTTCCTTTAGTCATTCCTTTGCCACAGGTAATGCTAGTTGGGACACGGGCTTGATGCCCAGCTCTAGGCAAGCGGCTTGGCTGAGAGGTACGTGTTGGCCGTGTTTCGGGAGCTTGCTTTGCTGAAGTGCCTTTACCATACATGTGACTGTATGGTAGGAGGTGGTTTGACATCGATGCTGGAACTCCTGATCATTGCAGAGGAAGACGAGGTAACTTACGGTAGACTGGTAGCAAGGCAGGAGAGGCTGGCGAGTAACCAGTTTTGCCGCTGGAGAAAACATGCTGGTTAGCTGGCATCTCCCATGCAACTGCTTTCTGTGAGGTCTATTTTGAGCCCAAGTATAAACTGTGATTTCAAGGTAGAGGAGATTCCTCAACCTGCGTCATACCAAGGCAATAAGGAGGGTCCCTTGGTTTGGTTTCATCGCACAAGGCCCCCTCACACACCACACTTCAACAGATTTTTATGAAATCAGCTGAAACACTAGGAGTGAAGAAAAAAAAATTCCTAAAGCAATGGCAACCGCCAAGTTTTTAAAGAGACAAGGCTTGAGAGGGTCTCTGAACACTCGGGTAACTCGCTGCACGAGACAAGGGGAGAAATTAAGTACTCTGCTCCCTTCCCTCAGCCTCCTCTTTTTCATGTCCTTCTGCTTGGTGGAAAAGATAGGAATAATAAAAATGGAAGTTGGGACTACAGAAGTAAGGACCTGCTCCTAGATACTTCAGGGAACCTGTAGCCCTGCCAACAAACTCAGCCCAGGCTGCAAACTCTGCTGGAGCTCCAACAACCCGCTCGGACACATGGGGACCTCAGAGACATGGGAGGTCCATCCTTCTCTGAGCCCAGGTCATGAAGCATGTGTGCCGGTTGTGATGCCTTACTCAAGGAGCTTTTTATTCCCCATAGAGACTGAGCTCCCGGTGACCAGCAGACAGCCTGTACCAACTCCTCCCTCTCCACTTAGCATCACGCTCACACAGCCAGCTGGTTTGGGGCATAACGCTTCAAAAAAAGGAAGCAGATTGATTTGACAGTCCACTGGGGAACAAGACTTCTCTGCAGCCTAGAAAACCTGACCTACAAAGAATGACTGAAGGAACTAGGTTGTTTAGTCTAGCGAAGACTGAGGATAGACACGATAACTACCTCTAAAACACATGACAAGTAGCTGGAAAGAAGTGAGTAACCTGTTCTCCTTTCCCACGGTGGATTGGACAAGGTGAAACCAGACCTAAATTGCAATGATGATTTAGGTTAGAGGTTAGGAAAAGCCTTCCAGTTGGGAATGACAGTGCTACACTGGAAGTCATTGCCTGGTGAGGTTATGGAACTGCCATCTGTGGAGGTTTTCAAGATCAGGCTATAGAAACGTCTATTCAGATATGAGCTGGACTTGCCTTAGGGCAGAGAGCTGGGCTAAATGACCCTGGAAGACTCTCTCATGTCCTATTTCTGCTTACTCAATTAGTAACAGTGGTTCACAAGTCAATATCACAATTTTCAAATCAATTGGTTGCTTTAAGGCCCATTTGTGACGTCCGCAGTTTCACGCTAAGCCCAGCTCTCCCAGGACTACTGCTCTGTAGGAGGCAGGTCCCAAGTTCCTCCTAACAAAACAGGCAACCACAAGAGCATATCTGCTTCGCACGTTGGCTTCCACATAGTGGAGGAGGTCAAGAGCAGCTGATCTTGCTCACAAAGATTTCCAAGTGACGGCAGAGCATCACACAAAATTCTGGAGTGCAGCCATTATTCTCCTGAGCTGGTGGCCCTTGGTCAGCTTGTCACCAATTCAGCCCCAACCTTGTACACACAAATGGAGGGAAAATCTCCATGAACATTTTTGTTGCCAGCCACCTAAGCCTGCAATCTGACTGCTGCAATCACAAGGGGTGTGCTCTGTCTGCTTGCACATGCATACACTGCACAGGTATCTAAGACACACAACATGGCAGTTAGCCACTGGGGGCAAAAAACAGTGTCTAAGCAGACATCAAGAATTTATCAACCTTTCGAACCCAGCTCCCCTGTGACAGGCATCTGCCTTAGATTCCCCTCAGAGAAGACATTTTCCAGTTAAACTGATGCACGAGAGGAGACTCAGACCTCTTTCAGCTCCCCATGCTAAAGATCAGACACAAACACAGAAGGTCCAACCAGGCTCCCAGTCAGAGACAACAGAGGTGGGCCAGGCTTTGCTTCCCACCACAGCCCAGGGGAGCCCCCAGTCAGCAGTTCAGCTGAAACCTTGGCTTCCCTTCCAGCTCCCTCTCCCGGAGGGCATCATTTTCTCCTTCCAAGGCATGTAATGGCCAGTTCATATTGGAGAATACACATTTCTGGAGCTAAGGTGTCAACTCAGCCCATCAAGCTGAACAACCTCGTTCTTGAAGCTCCTATTCAGAACCTGCATTGCAGCCCCAAACACACAACCATCGTGGTGGCATAGAAACAAGCCATTGGCTAAAATACACCCTCCAAAATCAGGTACTGTGTAAATAACAAAGGTCTGGCTTTAACAAAGGGACATAAGGAGACATATTGAGCATCTTATTTTAATTCTTCCAAATTGTAAGCAGTTTTTCAGCTGTATTAATTCTTTGAAGTGAGTGGTTCTCCCCTAATCATCCTGGTTTATATTTACATGATGAGGTGTAATGATGCATCTCAGGAACGTTATGGTCTTAGTTATATTAACTAAGACAACTCTGGCTGCAAATTGATGAATTTTTATGTGTCAACATCAGATATGAAAATGCAGTTGTGTGGGTCTCCGGATTTGTATGACCATATGGTTCGGACTTCTAATTAATGCCTTTGGATTTCATTTCACTTAACTTACAGCTACATTAACTTAGTATTTTTCCAGAATTCTGGAGAAACGTGTATTTTGCCAAGCTGTGGGTTTTCAGAGTAAGTGGGAGAAAAACCTTTTCTTTCCCCTTTTCCTGACATCATCTTACCTCCATGTGGGCTGGCTGCCTTCCCAAACCAGAGGTCAACTGGAGCTGTTGCTCTGCCCCAACCAGCCTGGAGAGGCCCACTTTGCAAGAGCCAGAAAGGTTTATTACCAAAATCAAACTCGTTTTCAAATCATTACGTGCTGTGAGCAATCAGACACACTCTCCAGGATGAAATGCAATCCAGCCTTCTGAAACGCAGTGGCTGTGACACGTAGGGATGGCACAGACCCTGAAGCCAGGCACTGCTATCAGCACTACGGACCACTGCGATTGTATGAGCACTGACAGAAGATTTCCAGCTCCGTGGGGCGTTGCACAGTGCGTGGGTCTGCAAGTTCCAGTCTGGGGACAGTGATATTTTCCCTTCTTCATCTGACCCCATTTCTTAATGATCCACATTCAAGATCTCCCTCTAGGCAACAAACAACATTTACTTGTGCTTCACATTAGTTAAAGCAAACCTAAATAAAAAGAAAGCACAACCTATATTCATTCCAGAACTCAAAGCAGATCTGGTCAGACATATGTACCATCCACTGTTATTTTAGAAAAAATCTTCCAGCACAGAAACTAATAATCCTCAAGATCTATATGGTGTGAATGGAGCAACTACAGCATCACTCTGTGGCTTTCTGAAACACGTGCAATGCTTTCGAAAGCCAAGTACATTAACAAGAGCCCACAGCAGCCTTGACAGACCCCCCAGCAGTGACCCTGGCGGGCACTGGTTCATGCCCAGTACAAGAGGGCTTCTTATCTGTAAGCACATCTTGGCATGGCTACATTCATGTAGGATTTCTTCTGATAACACAGAGTTACACACTTCTCACAGCATGGCAGGGAAAGGATGGCCTTGAGAGGTTTAAAGATTTAAGACATTTCTCTTCTTTTCCTTCACAAGAGCTACATATAACTACAGGCACTATCAATTTAAGAGCTCAGCTCTGCAAGAACTAAACACACTCAGCTTCCCATCCACAGTGCCCTGCAGGGAAAAGGTTTTAAAGCGTCAGACAATATTTGTTCCATTTTTTAAAGGGTCAAGAGGATCCAGGATTGGGATTGCCAGATCTGCAGTCTCCTGCATCCCTTACTTCACAGAATTGCTATGGAAAAACTGATTGCAAAAAACCCAACGCAAGTGCAAAATTACTGGTTGCACTCCCAAAGTGGCATTACAGAAACACTGGCAAGGGCCAGGCGATACAACACGTAGTGATGATGTGTCCCAGTGGGTGCCTGTTGTCCCCAGCCTCTAAATGGAAATGCTCTGGAGCAGGCACGATGTTTTTGCTGCCACAATGATCAGTCCCTGCTATATGCCTGAGGCTCTGGACATCGCCCGACTAATACAGCAAATAATTCACCAAAAGATCAAAGCAACGGCCCTCGTTCTTGAAGAGCATTTAGGTACCCAACTCAATTTTCCTTCAATGGGTACGAGGCACTTAGACGTCACTGAGAATTGGCTACAGACCTATTCTCCCAAAAATGTGTTATTTCCACATTTGCACAAGAGGGAGTAAGAAAACATCAGAAAGCAGCAGCCCAAAGGGCCACTGTGACTACAGCAGGGACACAAACCGGAGACCTGCAACTGCTGCTTTTCCCCTTCTGCTCAAAAGGACTAAAACTGCATCAACACAAGCCACCACCCTCCCCACTCCTCTCACCGAGGGGGAGATGCTCACCTCCACCTAGCCTAGGACCAAATCATCAGCATCAGCTCCCCTTGGCCACCCTCTTCAGCAAAAGTAGTGGATGAGAGAGAGCGCCTTGTCCTGCAGGGACCCACCACCTGTGGCTGGGGGACACTTCCAGGGCTGAGAACATCACTTGGTCCTCAGGCTCCTTCCTAGCTCTCTCCCCAAATCCAGTTCCAGATCTGGCACCTTGCTTCTAGAAGGACACAAGTATTCTGACTTCAGCAAAATAAATAAATAGATCTGTTACATTTAAAATTTTCAAATTCCCTCTTTTCCACCCCAAAGTGTAGGAAACGACCTAGATGGTCATAAGGGCCAGCTTTTGGCCTGTTTTAAAGCTCTGAATCCCATTAAATGCCAGTCTTAGAGTCTTACAGGGACAGAACAGTGCTGGAAAACAAAACCCCCAGAAGTAATAGATTGAGAGCAGCCCTGAGGAGAACTTGGCAATGTCGATGGACAAGAAACTCAACATGACCCATCAATGTGTACTTGCAGCCCAGAAACCCAACCAAGTCATGAGCTGCATCAAAAACAGTGTGGCCAGCAGGTTAAAGGAGGGGATTCTCCCCCTCTACTCCGCTCTTGTGAGACCCCACCTGCAGTACTGCGTCCAGCTCTGGGGTCCCCCGTACAGGAAAGACACGGAGCTGCTGGACCAAGTCCAGAGGAGGGCCACAAAGCTGATCAGAGGGCTGGAGCACCTCTCCTATGAGGACAGGCTGAGGGAGCTGGGGTTGTTCACCCTGGAGAAGAGAAGGCTCCGGGGAGACTTAATCACGGCCTTCCAATACCTAAAGGGAACCTACAGGAAAGCTGGTGAGGGGCTGTTTATTAGGGAGTAATAGTAATTAGGGGTAATGGGTTTAAGCTAAAAGAGGGGAGATCCAGATTGGACATTAGGAAGAAATTCTTTACAGTGAGGGTGGTGAGGCAGTGGAACAGGTTGCCCAGGCTGCCCCCTCCCTGGCAGTGTTCAAGGCCAGCCTGGATGGGGCTTTGGGCAGTCTGGTCTAGTGGAGGGTGTCCCTGCCCATGGCAGGGGGGTTGGAACTAGATGGTCTTTAAAGCCCCTTCTAATCCCAACCATTCTGTGATTCTAAGTACTCAGTGGGGCAATTCTGAAGTGAAACAGCTGCACAGTTTCACTCATGAACCTCTATAAAAAGAAGTTACTAATGCACAAGAATCTATCTCTATAAATGCTGCGTGACAAGCAGTCAGGTAGAGCTGATGAGCACTTACTTAACAATAAAACCCTAGGAAATATTAAAAAAACCCCACCAGACTGCAATCCTAATCCTGCAACCAATCTTTTGTTTAATATTGTTATTATGTATTTGTTACTTGCATTATAAGCCTAGTCACAGACAACATGCCTTGTCTGAGCTGCTGTTCAGACACAAAAAAAAAGACAAGTTTTTCATCCCCAAGTGACTGGAGACATCACAGGTAAAGCAGGGACACACAGGGAACTGTGGGAGCCTTGCAAGGGCTGCCTCCCTGGTTCTGCTCAGAGATTAACTGCGCCAAGTGCATGTCATCCTGCACTGGTACCCACCGTGGGAGAGCATCCCCACCTCAGGCTGTGATTAACCACCCCACCTTCCCCACGTACACACCAGGGATCTGCCTGTTCTCCTCGATTTGTGCAGAACATCTAATTGTTATTTCTCCTCTGGAAGTGCCTAAGGACTACTAAAGGGTTTACAGCCCCATTACCCCAGGCACCGTAAAAGCAGTGAGCCCAAGGTCAGCTCCCACCCACAGAGACAAGTGGGATTGCATACGTTAACCAGGGTGGCCTCCAAAGCCTCGGGTGGCCCCAGCAAACCTTTAACTCAGCCTGAGCACAGTGGCTGACAACTGACCTCACACAACTGAAGAGAGGCTGCTTTCTGCTGAAGCAAAAATAAAGTAATAATAAAATATTTAAAAAAATTAAAAAGTGATTCCCATCTCAAATTAAACCTTGTTCTAAACGGCTGTTAAGAAGGAAAAGTTTGCTTTTGGGTTCCACATTTGTGTGAAAGCAATATAGTTTTATTACAAGAGATGTCTTTTTTAAGGCCCTGGGGCTTTTGTACTGGAGTTTCTCACCCCACGGCGGGACAGAGGCATCGAAGCACAACGTCACAGACAAACAAGGATGCGATATGCCAGTGATGATGAAGGAGCCGGACATTCTTCGGTTCTGACAATAAAATACTGTTTATTAAGGCTTGGAGAGCCGTTTCCTAACAATATAAACTTTATTCAAATCCCAGAGCAATTCATAAGGCTGATGCTAGCAGCCACCCTCAGATAAATCACTGACTACGTTTTGAGAGCGCTCTCATTAGCTGTTGTATAAGGAACTCATGTACATCTTGATGAGTGCTGCGGATCACCTTCCCACATCTTTTCAAATAGGTAGAACATGCCGAAAGAAATCTTCTATAGGCTTTGAAAAGACCAAGATGCTTCAGAAAAGGCTTCTCATCACCACTTTTTTTTCAAATGCAGGCAAAAAAAAGAAAAATCCACTGAAGTCTTTACTCTTTCACAGAAGAGATGGCAGCTGTAATGCTGCTCTCTTTTCTAGTACTCAGCAAGCGGTCCTTTCTCAGACAAAATCCCTGCTGATGCAAGGGGAGTTAGGAGGCCAGACCCTGACCCAGGAGCCCATCCATTCACTCCAAGGCACACAGATCCCGCAGCGCACCCTCAGGCAGGGCTGTCGCAACCGCCTGCAAGAGAGGGTCCACACACCCTGCGCTCAAGGGGAGCTATGTCTGGCCATGCCTTTGCCTTGCATTTATTCTTTGATCCTGTCTACATTTTCCTATCTTCTAAACTCGTCTGCTGATGATCCTCCTCCTCCACATCTTCATTGCTCGCTGCTTCTCTGCCTTCTTTTGCTGCTGTTCTGTGCTTTACCTTCACTTTAAATACATGTATTTAATCAAGCAAAATCACAATATACCTGCTCTTCCCTTTACACCAAAATACAGACTCTTGCCCCAGCAGTTTGACTGCTTGGTTCCGGTCAAGTCAGGTGAAGAGTTCACCCAGGCCATCTGTGAGCACGGCTGATTCTGCTTAATTAGGAACCTGCTCCCACTGCAGATCAGTGGAGCCACTAACCAGCTGATCCCACCCTGCCAAGAACACCAAATTCTGCCACGGACCAGCCAGCTCCAAAAATGCCACTTCTCTGCCCAAAGCCTCATCTGAACACACGTAAGTCGCATCACCACAACAACGCTGGTGCACCCAGGGAGGAAACAGTCCCTTCCCTCTTTGCTCGGATGCGTACATGTGCGTTCACCACCACCCCTCTCTTCCCACCGAGAGCAAGCCACAGTGATGCACGTCATGTTCCTGCAGCTAAAGCCATGCTTAAGGCAGGAGTAACGACGTGGGTTACGGCAAACAAACACAAGAGGTAGGCACCAAACCCACAGAGCCAGGTACGAACTGCTGCGGCAGCACACCCGGACACACCTTGGGAGAGTCCCTTTTCTCCACCTCCCAGCCCTAGCAAGCGTGTGAGAACAGAGCAGGCTTAGCTCCACGCGCTCCTCCTCCTCCCCAGCGCAGCGCTCGCTCCTGGCTCTCCTTTCAGAGAGGAACCTTCATAATGGGACGCAGGGACACACCGCAAGAAGAAACCCAAAGGCATCAAATGAACCAAAGCTAAAGGCCGAGGATTGGGGACTTTTTTGGGTTCAACCCTTTTGAGGAAATAATGATTTATTTTTATTCATATTTTTTAAAAACTAAATAAATGCACCCAATTTAATGGAGGGGGTCAGCTCTGTGCCTTCAGTTGTATCCACTTCAGCAGCATGACCAGGCACTTGAAACCACGGCTGATAACAGTCCGGTTTCCCACCAGCAGCAGCAGATGACGCGCTCTTACGACATGTCGAGGCATTAAGCAGATTAGCAGCAGCAGCCTGTGTGAACCTGTTTTGCTGGCTCGGCTCTGGGGGAAGACTCAGGCTGCAGGAGCAGCTCCAGTTTGGCCACACAGGCACAACTTCAGAGCCCAGCAGGTGCTAAAGTCCATCCGCCCGTCCATTCCAGAGCAGGTCACGGGCACATTTGGCAGCTCTGTGAGGTGATCAGCTCACGATCCCAGCTCATGGGATGGAAATTCAGAGCTTGACAGTCACCCCTGATATACATCAAGCCTCTCCGTGATGCAAACAGGACCATGTTGCTAAAGATTTCAATGCAGCCACTGGAAACCCAACTGCAGGTAACCCCTGGGCTGACTCGCTACCTCCAAGCAAGGACCATTTAAAAGCCTCCATCTGTACAAAGTGGAACCACTGTTATTTATTGGATCAGGCCAGCACAAAACTTGGAGGAAGACATGGTGCCCAACTCTAAGTAGCTAACAAGCGTACTGCTGCCTGAAACAGTGGCTTTGTGCCTTTATGAAATACTTATGGCCTCCTGGAAAGCACGAGGAGGAACGGAAAAAAATAAAAACATCCCTTATCACTCAGGATGCTTTAGCAGAGATTAGATAAAAGTCAGAGGCGTTTCAAAGCAGGAACCCAGGCTGGCAACGGAATCTGCCAGAGCATTTCTGACAAGCTTGGAGGTTACGGACAGTCCGGGGGGTCACCCTCCATTTCTTTCACTACAGGGAAGAAAAGCCTTGAATATTTTTTTTTCTATTGTGACCCTGGGCCATGTAATGGAAAGGAATTAGAAACACTGGCTGAATTTCTTCTTTCCTACCTAGTGCCAAGGAATTGAGCAGCTCAGGATGGATCCTTTGACTCAAATATCTGTTTTTCCAGCACTGATGTCTGCCTTGCAAGACCCTTGGTGCAGCAGAATTAAGGCTCTTTATTGCTCATAGCAGAGATTGCCTAATCAAAGCACACGCTAACTCTCCCCAAAGCCACAGTGCTCAAGACAGCCCCAGAAGCAGCCCTAAACCCAGCAATAAAATAATCAGAGGCCTCTTCCCAGGTCCCAGCACCAAGCGTCAGAGGAGGCTGAGGGCCAGGCAGAAGGGAGGAGGCAAGCCAGGTCTGTGCAGCAGTCTCCCCCCAGACCAGGCTGTTTTGGGGAGCAGTTCTGCCCCAAAAAGGGGCCCTGGTCCATTTGTTCCTGGCAGCCCTCCTCCAACGCCATGAAGAGGGTCACGGCTTAGTTCATTGAACGGCGCATGAGCTGGGCATACTTTAAATGCCAGGCAAAGTCCTCCACATGCTGCCATTCCTCACCTGCTCTCCCTCACCCTGTGCTGGTCTCTTCCACACAGACAATAAAATCAGAAAGGGCTTCACTAAGGTGAAGAGGTGCAAATGGATATGAAAAGTTCCCAAGGAGAGGATACTTCTTCCCTGTAACATGCCTGCAGGCAGGGCACCATTTCCAGTTTCCAACTCCGACAGCACTTATTCAGTCCCTGCACCTCCACCTCAGCCAGCACGGGTTCAACAGCCAGGCCACGGACGACATGGAAAGCCAGCTCAGACAAGAAGACAACTCAGCTCAGCTTCCAGTAACGAAGGGGGTCTTGTAGGTCCACCCACTGCAGATCTGACTACCTGGCTTGCTCTACAAATCAACCTTTCTGTGGGATGGGCTCTAGAGCAGAGCAAGCTTCCTTTTCCTTCAGGTGCGTGCACAGTCCCATGAAGAAGCTGATGAGATGGCTGCTCTGAGAGAATTATAGCTCCAGGAGCATTTTCATGAACCAGCCACCTCATCAGCAGCAGCTGCACAAAGCCTGAAGCACAACTAGAAAGCAGCATCTTGGCATTTACCTTGTGGCTTCCTAGAAAAGCTTCCCTTTCCACCTCCTTCACCACAGGAAAACCTCACTTTTCACCTCTTGGAATAGCAAAAGCTGTGACGAAAGTATTCCTGAATGAAAAAAAACCAACACCCATTCCAGATAAATAGCTTCAAGGATTGGTTACGCAAGGACTTCTCCTGGGATCCCCACTAGCAGCAAGGGGCTGGAGCAGTCTGGGCCACCAGGCAGCAGCTCTGCCTGCTCTGCCCTTCGAAAGGTCTGACAATCCAGCAGCTGAAAGCCCGTGTCAGGGGCAGGCTCCCCTGGCTGCTGCGGTGACACTGATGTGCCTACAATGAGCAACACCAAGAGGAAACAAAAGTTCAAGCCAACACAGCCCTCACAGGGTTCAAACTGCTGCCACTTATTTCCATATAAGGGCTATTTAAATGCAAAGGCTGGTAACCATCTATTTGCTGCTGCTTTTGCAATAGGACAAATACAGTGGTGAATACAAAGGGAAAGTCAACAGAAGGACCCCGCTTTGTCTCCCACTCTTTAAAGCTGCGTATCTGGGTTCACGCCTCTTCACCTGGGAAGGACACCCGTGCGGCAACGGTTTCACTGCGGACTGTACAAATGAGGAAATTCGGAATGAAAATTAAATCTCCTCTAACCTACAAACTCCGGCACTTGGGAAGGTCCCGTAGCACCACGCAAACACCGCACAGCACTTCTTCTCCCTCCTCTGAACACCACACAGCAAGAAACCGTCTGCGACTGGGAGTTTCTTCTAACTCTTGATGGCAAACAAACAATGTACACTCACTATTTTTGGTTATGACCTCGGATACTTCACGACTTCAAAACATATGCTTAATTCACACATACACAAGCAAGAAAATCACTCACAGGCAATGAATAACAAGTGTTTGACATTTAAATGTGACTTATTTGTAAGAGTAGTTAACATTTGTATTAATTAAGGCACACTTGATGCAAGATTGTTCATCCTGGTATGTAAGAAGATTGTTGTCTTCTGTCTCAGGAAAAAAAAAAAAAAGGAAAATTATATGTAATTACCTGCCTCTACGTTCCACCTGGGTATCATTAAAGATAGCAGAATGTCATTGAATTTTAATTCAATATTCTTGCTGAAAACCTCATGGAAATATTAAGTCCTGGATGTCTTTAAGATCACGGGGCTCAGTGTGCAGAAGCAAAATATATCTACAAATCCTCTGGTGTCAATGGATCAACAGCCTTTTATCTCTTTGAAAAAAAAATCCATTTTATCACTTTTTTGGGAATGCCCACGTATTGAAGCGCAGATGTAACTGGATCACAGATACCTGGATCGTTCCTTTGACCTACCTGGAGCAGAAACAGCAGTAAAAAGGCTGGGGCACAAATGGCAGAGGGTGCACCTCAACCTGGGGTCTGTACCAGGGAAAGCAAACTAAATGAACCAATATTCCCCCACCAGGCAAGAGCATTTTCCAGTTGCCTTATTTTCCATTAGAAGGAGAAGCTCATAATTAGGTTGAGCAGAAACAGCCTCAAGTTGTGCCAGGGGATATTAGGAAAAAGTTCTTCACCGAAAGGGTGGAACAGGCTGCCCAGGGAAGTGGTTGAGTCACCGTCCCTGGAAGTAGTTAAAAGACCTGTAGATGTGGTGCTTAAGGACATGGTTCAGTGGTGGACTTGGCAGTGCTGGGTTAACGGTTGGACCTGATGATCTTAAGGGTCCTTTCCATCTAACTGATTCTATGACAATTAATTCTGGTTTAACAGTATTACTTTCGGTTTTGTAGAGGTGACATTATTACCGGAGTGAGCCCACCAAAGAAGACGGGATCGAGGCCCTCAGAGAGCAAGCCATACCACCAGTTACTCTTTAGAAAGGCAACCACACTTCTTCAACACCCAAGCCACATCCCTTCCAGAAACATCAACTTTCCTAAAGAAAAGAGCTTCTACCGGCACAAATAAATAAATAACGATGTGCCTGCAACCACCCCAGCTTTTAATTAAACGGCAACTGAATAAACAGCTCGGAAGCTGCCGCGCCAGGACGGCCGTAACCCCGCTCCCGCCGCTGCCCTTTTGGCTTTGGGCTCCCGGGGTCAGATTCTCAGCATACCCTTCCCTGCAGCCCAGCCTTTTCTTTGAAGTGGCACAACTCTAGTTTTGTTGGGGTTTGTTAGGGTTTGTCTTAGCGTAAGGGCAAGCAGCACGCCTGCCGCGCACCGGGCTGCTGGGGGATTTCCTTACCCTCCCTGGGACTGCGCTGGTGTTTGGTACAAGCAGCTTCCATGACCTCAGAAAAAAAGGCAGAAAGTGTCAAAAAGATACTACATTAATCTCAAGAATTGCTTCCTACCATCACTCATCACCTTCCAGGCAAGACCTTATATTTATTACATCTATAAAAGGATGCCAGGTAGCATGCATTCATCACAGGTACAATTCCACCAGCAACCTATTTGTCCCCCTCTCTCCTCCGCCCCGACTTTGTCGTGACCAAACACAGCTCTTGCCTCAAGGAAAGAAAAACTCACGAAAAAAGCATGACACCTTTGTATCTTTATCTTTTAACGCAACGCAGTACGTGTTGTTCTTTGGTTTATATTAACAGCTCAAGTTATCAAGGTTTTTGACCCTGGACTGCAGTAGCAGACCTCCCTCACCCCAGTATTTTGGGGAAAAGAAAAAAAAAAAAAAAGAAGAAAAAAAAGAAGACAGTGCTATTGAAATGCAAGTACTTTAGAGTGAATTTGCATTGTTCCTAGGAGGGCAGGGATGGCGTTTTAAAAAAAAAACAAGAAACCACAACCCTAAGATACCAGGAATCATTTTCACTTCTTTATTAAGCCAAGGATCTGTTAAAGCGCAGATTTCCCCCCTGTGCCAGTAACCCCTGGCAGTACATAAGAAACTCACCATTTTTACTGTAATGACATTTCCATTGCAATACACGCAGGCGTTTGACTACATTTCCAGAGAGCTGGAATATTATTCAGTGAGGAACACAGATACGCTGGGAGGTGAGAAGGGGTAGAGGCAAAATTGCAGGCAATTAGTAGTTTCTTGACATAACTGTAATTTGTGAATTTACAAAAACGCTCCTCTAAAATGTTGGTTAATTTGATCAGAGACTAATTCAAATGTGTCTGCCGCATTCCTGCTCCCACAAACACAGACCGAGGCCAGCCCCCTCTGCCCCGCACACCCATCCCTGCCGTGGGTAACCCCATCCCACGCCGCCGGGGGAACCGTGGGCTCCCCACAATCTGATCGAGGGCTGATGCACTCAGCGAAGGAACAAGGGAGGAGTGAATAACAATGCTCTTCAAAGAGAAAAAATGTTTTCCCATGGTTTAAAATTACCATCTGAACCTTAGTAGAAAAGCGATAGCAGTGCCGTAGCCAGAGGTACCAGATAGCGTTACCTGGTCCCCCACCGTCCGGGAATGTGAACCGCGGCCCCATCACAGGTAATCCACCTTCTCAAAATATACTGCTGACCTACGTGCCCAGGTGCCCCATCTCATAGGTGGTCTAATTCTTTACAAGAATGCGGCTTGGATTTCTTTGCTTTCATGTCTTCCCTGCTTGAGAGGCTTTGGGAAGGTCCCAGAAGACGCATGTAATGGGGGGAGAGGGGCTGGGGCTTAGGTGGGTTTCAGGTGAAGCCCTCCGAAGAGATAAAGAAGTTTCTCTGACAAGATAAACACTGATCGCTTCCTAACAGCTTAGACACAGGATACCACTTCTCATGCGAATGTATTTACACTTAAATAACACATCTCTATGACTAAAGGCAGGGAGTAATCAAAAGCTGACATCTTGGCTGTGCACCACAAAAGTAAACCTCCCTCAAAAGTGGAATGCCAAAGGGAGGGAAGCGAGAGATACGCTCTGATTTATAGGTTACTTTAAAATTAGCGGTGGGGGAGTGCTGCCGGTAGCCCTTGGGAAGGTCTCTGTTTATTTGAGGAGCTCACAGGAGCACGGCCGCCTGTTCAGCTCCGTAACCCAGATAGACGGAGCCTGATCCACTCAATCAGTATTTATTTACATTTAAACACAAAAGGAAGGCTATCCAAACAAAAGTTGATAGTGGCCAGCAGATAATTAAGCACGCCACTACAGAAACCTATTTAGACAAGAATGAGTGTATCGGTACCACGAAAAGGCAGGTCACAGTTTACAGTCCGTTCCCGGTATAAACAAGCTCCAGCAGTGCCCCTCACACCAAAATTGTACTCGGGTTGATAACACCCTCTCCCTCGTGAAATCCCGACAAGAGTGTGGTTTTTGCAGCGCATTGCATCCGGGCCGCTGGACATGTGCATTTGCTGGTGCTCAGCGCTGCTGAACAGCCCCTGAGCTGCGACCCACTCCCCGTCGCGTCCCCCCGAGTGCCCAAGCTGCTGCAGCCTCAGCCACCCATCCTCACGGAGCTGTCAACGCTGGTGGCACGCAGGAGGGCACCGGCAGGCATCACAGAGCCCAAGCAACTCTTTGTTATAGGAGCTGGCTCAACGGTTTTAATGAAATCATAGATCATCTATTTTGATTGTATACCTGCTGTTTTCCTGTACATAAATTATTCTCCACTTCCTTCCTGAAAGAGCTATTATTTAACAGCATAGCTGGCATTAACTATTGTGTCACATTCCTCCAGAGGTCCATTAGAGCAATGATCGAGTGCAACACCAACACAAAAACACATGCACAAACACTCCCTGAACTAAACCCTTGCAACACAGCCCTTTCGAAGGGGAGAGGCAATATAAATAGGACAGATCATCAGCCTAAGCCAGGACACGGTACAGAGTGTGGACAGATTACTTCTTCCAATTTACAAAATTAAAATACACGGGCTGTAATCATAATTCTGCTTGTTCTGGCCGTGTCTAACCCTGAATGGTCAAAAAGGGATATTGCTGGGATTTCTTCACAGATATTGAGGGGTCAGGCAGGGCTTGCTTTGTATTCTCTCTCTCTTGAAAGCTGTCTTTATTTAAGCTTAATTCTGAAGCAGTCCTCTCACCCAACCCAAACAAGCAACACTGGGCTTGGACTTGGAAACTGTCGTCCGTAGTATTTCAAGGCAGAGATATCTCTTCATCTATGGATGTGTTTACACAGTTGATGTTGCACAAACTCTTGCTGATGTTGCACAAAAAGTCAACTAAAAGAATAATCCCACACCCTGGCTGATCTGAAGTAATACACCAGCTTTATAACACACTTAAAGTAGTTTTTTTTTTATTTTACAGATATATTTTTTTTAGAGTCTGATCTTATTTCAGCCTCTGCCCCCAAAGCAGCTTTCAGTGAATGATTCCTCCACCCTAAATTACACAGAGTTCCAATACCCACACAAAACCACTGGTCTCTAATTAGGAACTCAACTGAATTAATATTATAATGAATCCCAGAAAGCTGCCTATAGGCATGGATTTATGTAACTAAGGCCACGCTGTCTGGAGATTAGTGAATAAAGTATTCCCCCGGCCCCACGATGCGTCCCAGGAGCACCCATCGCCCAGGGGCTGCGCAGCAGAGGATGGCAATGCTGTCGGCTCGGAGAAAGGAGATGCCAGCAGGCAGGGAAGAGCACGCTGCTCAGTAAGCCTCCTCCCCAGACACATACACTCTGTCACAAGGCAAATACAAGTTATCTCCAGTGCCTATTGCCTGTGCTGCCCTTACTGTCATGGAAGTAGGTGGGAAGAAGTCACACCACCATCTTCCAAGACAACAGAGCAAGCAAGGAGTTCCCCTCTTCTGCTGCAGACGGCATTAGGCTTCTCTGAAGGCTTTAGGTCCAACCCTACTCTAATCAGCTTCAGCAGAAGTGTGTGGCATAGGAGGTGTGTACTGCAGCAGTAACACTGCTCTGGAGCAAAGCGTGCTCTGGCTGCATCGGCTGTAAGCAGAAAACAAAACAGATGTGCAAACAGCAGATGTGCAAAGCCAAAATGTGCATCAGTCCAGGAAACCTTCACACACACCACCCACTGCAGATGTGCAACAGAAGTGTGGGCTGAGTGACTTCTCACGACTTCAGCTCCTGCTTCACCTCCTCCAAGTACCCCAGAACGAAGTTTAATCCTACCCTGAGGAACGGTGATGCATGAAGGACAAGGTTGGTGGAATAACACTAATTTTATACCTGCAGGGAAGAAGCCCAAATAGCCCTGGACATGCCACCTGGCATCAGGCATGCAGTTTGTATCACTGCTTGCTGTTCACAGATGTTGACTTCACAAAATCAGGCCCAGTCCCAGATTTGCTCAAAGCATCAGAAACTTCCTCTTCAGATTCACACCTTTTTAGCCAGAGGACTAGTTAATGCAGAGCTTCCTTGAACAGAAAGGGAAGTCAGTGGCTCCTCTCCAAAACTCTGGAGGCAAAAGACAGACAGACAACAAGCCCTGGCTGGGGCTGGGAAAAGGAAAACAATGCAAAGCTGCAGGGAAGTTGATAGTTGATACAGTAGCCCAACAAGGTGCTCCCCCAGGAACGGGGGCCCTGACCTGGGACCTACCGAGGTCTCATCTATAGCTCAGCCTTGGCCAGGTCATTCACTCCCCAGTTCTGAACGGACCGTCACAGAATTTAACATCTCCAAATTACCTCTTAACAAACAGGAGAATTTAACATCACAAGGACAAGGTTTTGATTTCTCCTAGGAAATTTCTGTGGCATGCCACCTCCCGAGGGCAAATGTTACCCCAGTGATACTTCTTTCCCTACAGCAAGTTAAGCTTCTCACCCCTTTTCACCCCCAAATACAGAGCCAGGTGTTCCAAAATACAAGTCAAAACACAGCTACGAAGGGGTGAAAGAAAACTAGAGAAGCAGGAATCCCAAATGGGTTTTCCCTGAAGGCAAGGGGCAAAGGCAGTGAGATGCAGTAACTTTAACAACATCATTTTATAAGATTAAAAAAAAAATAGGTCACCCCCTCACTACAGAGATCGGGTGGGATTAGTTTAATACCATTTTGCCCAAATAAAGGTCAAAAAGAGCTCCTCTGATTGACAGAGTTAAGAGGGTATGGCTATTAGCAAGCTGGTTTCTTAGATCGTATTTCTGCAGTTGTCCAGGTGGGTCTAAGGACAGGCAGATGCCACTCAAGAGAGTCCAGGATAAGGAAGTTTGCAGTGGTTCTCAGAGGCAGATTCCCAAACCATGGATTTAAAAGCTAGGGTTGCATGGGCTTGTCTGGATTTGCAGAGTGCATCTGCCAAACATTTCAATGTATGTATTTGTAACACAGACCAAGATCTGTATACGATCCAGTTGGAGGCTCCCACATTATGTTTAAAGGATGGTACCAAGCAGCAGGTCTCTGCAGCATGCTGTGAAGCCAAAGCTCCTCAAAGAGCAATCCCTGGAGGAAATCCAGTAACAGAGCATACCACAGCATCAAACTTGCTGTGCTGTCTTAACCCTTAGCCTACAGTGATTCATCTTTGCTTACAACCTCTAACATTTTCCACCACCATTCATACAGACACATTAGTAGGATTCAGCCACAGCCTAAAACATCCAGTGTGGATCAATCACCGTGGGCCAAACCCATCTAAGCCTTTACCCTGGGCCGCAGGGAAGGGAACCTTGTCCAAAAGAAGACAAGAAGAACTCCGAATAGCCCCAGAGCACCCAGGAACAGCCTCAGACAGAAAAATGGAAATACGGAAGCGCTTGTTTCCCTGTTAAATACTCTGCTTGACAAGTCGCTTTGGGCTGTAGATTTGCCCTTATTTTTGTCAGGAAGGACCAATCCTTGCTCACTGCAAATACTCTTCCGATCAGCCATCACAGAAGTTAAGCTGTTTGAAGACAACAATAGTATGACCCTCTCCCCAGTGCGTATTTTCACTGCCAGTCGCCCTGTCCCAGGACCCCAACTAGCAGAGGCTGATCAGCATCTGCCCTAGACCCAGGTCATCCAGAAACTCCATATAGTATTGTTTGCAGTTGCTCTGGCTCACTCAGACTGATCAGGCTCTCACTCTGCATCAGCATCCCCGGCTTCGACGCCTGGAATTAGGCTCTGCAGCTTAGGCAATGTGCTGAGGCTTATCTCTGCGTCTAAACTAAAGTTGCAACCTGGTGCATTTGTACCGTCTTAGGTCTCACTCAACAACACGGACTTTAAGGGTCATCTGCCTCCTCCAGTCACCGCCAGGTTTACTGCAGCGGGCACGCCTGTCCTGGCAGGTCCCGCTCCCACCGGCTGGCCACCGCCAGCAGAAATCCAATTACGGGCACAATGGTCCCAGCCCGCCGAGGCTCCCGGGCCCCTCCACGCTCCCGCCCCGGCGTCCCCTCCACAATGGCCGCTTTTGTGTCAGCCTGGCTATTGTTTGGGATTCTCTCGCATCCCTGGACACGGGATAAAGAACCGTGTTTGGAGAGATGCTTATGAATGAGGTCTCAGAGCACAAGGGCGCAGCAACGCAGGGCTTGACCGTGGACAAAAAGGGTCACGGTTTCTAAAAGCCACGTTGAAATGAAATCATTAAAGAGGTGCTATGCACTAGCCAGGAACAAAAAGTTACGGGCAAACAGAAAACGAGAACTGAAACCCCAGTCTTTCCAAAGCCAAGGGGAGTTTTGCCACAAACCTCAGCGTAGTCAGGGTGTCTCCCAAAATATCTGCACTAAGTAAAACACCTAGCAGATTCCATTGCTTTAAGCCACTGTTTTAAAAAGATTTTTTTTATATCATATTGATTTCCAAAGGGGGAAGGAAATTATTTTAGTTTAATGAGAATGTTTTCTGATTAAAAATGTAGCAGATAGCGGCAGTAAATAGTAGAATCTGCACCAAAGAAATTAGGTGAAAATTACCAGCTAACAAAAATCTAAATCATTCTCCTAGTGTCAGAGAAAATACTCTCTTCTGATCTTCAGCTGGTGTAATGAACACATTACACTAACTTCATCAGTAGGAAAGACCTACACATCCTCAAAGACCTGTAGGAGTCACAAGGATCTCCCCAACTGACACCCTATAAGACCAGGTCAGTTTGGCAGTGACAAACTTTGAGAGCTCAGGCAGCCAGCAAAGTTAAACTCAACTTCTGAAACACCTTCAGCACAACAGAGCCTTGGTGTTGTGTTGCTGTACGAGACTTGCTAACAGCTAAAACTCAGCTTCCTTCACCCAACCAGGCCTCCCAGGGACAAAGCCACCGGCAAACCCCATCCGTCACATTGGAAAGCGCCTCTTTGTGAGGCTCTGCTGAGCAGAAGAAGATAGCAATACTGTGGAACCTTTCTAAACTTTAAAAGAGTCCAGCCAGACATATAATTGCATTCAATGAAACATCATATGGTAATAAGCAGCAATGGAATAGCCAAGTATAAATCTCCCATTCAGCAGAGTGTCACATGTATAAATCTATTTACTAAGGATTACTCTGTAGCTCCTACCATAATAAATCTCCAGGAAAATGCCTTGTGCACTGCTAGCAGAGCAGGGATTCGGGAAAGCAGGCAGGCTAGTCTTCGTAAGGGAGAACTGATAACTAGCCAACCTGAGAGTTTGGTACAAACACGGTATTAATTGCACTCTGCTTGCTTGGTATGCTTGCTTGGGGGGCTGAAGTTGGTTTTCTTTTTCTTTTTTAAACGAAGACTTTCCTCTTCGCAATAAGAACACTGACAGACATAGACTGTAGTACTAAGCCAAAGTCCAGGGGTCCAAAGGGTCCACTAAGCCAAAGTCCGGGGTCCAAAGTCCATTCACTGAACTGCGAAGGCTCTTTTGACTTCAAAAGACTTTGGATGAGGTTGCAATTCATCATCACCATTTACAAAAGAATGGTATTCTGGCCTAGTTTCTGCTCAGTGTAAATGTTTTATGTAGGCTAATCCCAGATAAATAACTGTTTTCTTGCATTATCTAGATCTTTCACTACACATTATGGGCTGTATTAGAAAGATTAAGCACTGCACAGCCAACTAAGAGCCTCTCTCTATAGGACGCTCCAGCTCCCGGCTCTGCAAGGATGCCACGTCACATACTGAAATACCCAGCGTGTCTGCATGACTTGCCAAAACCTCTTGCTAATCACCTGAAGTTTGTTATTTGCAGCCATGAGCAAACAGCATTTCAGAAAAACTTTTGTTCTATGCTGAAGAGCTACGGCTAGGTTGCATTCCATGAGTAGCCAGATAAGGAAAAAGTCACATGCCAATATAGCATTTAAGATACCAGAATCAGACTAAAACCACAGGCCACTCCTACAGAGCTGCCTGCTGCTTTAATGCCATTTAATTCAGTGAGACACACATCTGAAGTGCAGCGACACACTGAATACAATTTCAGTGCCAGAACACACGGTGCTGTACAGCTCTAATACCTCTGAGTCTGTGGATGTCATGGTAGAAGGAGTACTGATGTCCCAGAGACTGCCTCCTCGCAATCATTCGGGTCATGTACATCACCACATGCTTCAAACCTTTCTTTCCTCCTGCTTATGAGCGCAGCTGCCATTCATGTGTTTAGCATCAATTTGCTAGAAATCAAACAACTCTCTTCATGTTCACATGGTCATAACCTGCACAGCAGAAGACTGCAAGCCAAATTCACCCTTGGTATAACTCAGCTAATTGGATGTAAAGCACCTCAAAAATGGCCTTCTTCAGTGCTGTAACATCTCAAAATCTGAAACGAGTCGGATCTACATGTGGAAAGACAGAGAGTAAACAAAACAGTTGCCCCTGAAAGAAAAAGTAAATCCATACCTTTCTTTCAAGTGCCAACTAGCTGCTTATTGCAGTTTCCATCATGCCAACAAAGTAATAATCAACCACATGTAAATCTTCTAGGAAACTCCCCAAGGCTTTTCCAATAAAACTACCATAGAAAATACAGGCATGTTCTTCTGTTTCCAATCTTCACCCCCAAACTTCCACTACAGTCACCATCCCACTCGACCTAAAGCTCAAAAAACAGCTTCAGGAGCCCCTTAATCTCCTGGTTTGACCAGCCTGGGCCAAGAGTGAATATTGGTAGATGAAAAGCTGGACATGAGCTGGCAACGTGCACTGACAGCCCAGAAAGCCAACCTGGGCTGCATCAAAAGAAGCACAGGCAGCAGGTCGAGGGAGGGGATTCTGCCCCTCTGCTCCGCTCTCATGAGACCCCACCTGGAGTACTGCGTCCAGCTCTGGGGTCCCCAGTACAGGAAAGACCTGTTGGCCCACAAAGATGATCAGAGGGCTGGAGCACCCCTCCTATGAATATAGGCTGAGAGAGTTGGAGGTATTCGGCTTGGAGAAAAGAAGGCATCAGGGAGACCTAGTTGCAGCCCTTCAATACTTAAAGGGGGCTTTTAAGAAAGATGACAAACTTTTTAGTAGAGCCTGTTGTGGAAGGACAAGGGGTAATAGTTTTAAACTAGAAGACAGTAGATTTAGACTAGATACAAGGAAGAGATTTTTTACAATGAGGGCGGTGATAACACTGGAACAGATTGCCCAGAGAGGTGGTAGATTCCCCCTCCCTGGAAGTGTTCAAGGTCAGGTTGGATGGGGCTTTGAGCAACCTGATCTAGTTGAAGATGTTCCTCCTCACTGTAGGGGGGTTGGACTAGATGACCTTTAAAGACCCCTTCCAACCCAAACTATTCTTTGATTCTATGATCTGAGACCACAAATGGTGCTCACTCTAACAAACAATTCCGCTAGCAGATGCATGGCCACATCATGAAGATGACCACCTCCACATCTAGAACTTTACGGACCCTTGTAAGGATCTTCGCTGATGTCCAGTCCACAAAAATGCACTGAGATCTGGAAACAGCTTTTCAGGTGAGGAAAGTGAAAGCAGTATGTGAAATGTCTGCATATGCTTGTCCTACAGCTAAAGAGGGACTTCTCCCTCTGGAACTGCCTTTCAGGCAGTTGTCACGAAACACTGAATTCACATACAAAATATTTATAAAATATATCCACAATCCACACGCTGTTCACGTTAAACATCCTACTACATAAACCTGTACAAATAATGAAGACATTCTGGGATGAACATCCAAAGAAGCTGCTAGAGAAAAAAATCTGTGTGTGCCCCTCACAGTGCCTGATCCCACCTACTTTGCAAGGCGTTTTTCACAGGCATCACTCTCACTGCCCTTTGACACAGGCAATTATCTGCTCCCAATCCCAGCTGACCTCACATTCCTTACCCACCTGCAGCTCCCATGTAAAGATAACAGGAGTTTCCATTCACATTAGCTTAGCCTCTTTGTTCTGGGCAAGGAAACGATATTCATAATGCCCAGACTGATTTCATTCCAGTAGAGGATTAGCTTCAATCTCTGTTGCTGTAGAACGAAAAGGCGAGGAAGAAATTACAATACTTTTCACTTTACAAAGGATACCCAGAGGTTTGCAAAAAACAACCCTTTTGCTGGACTGAATCTGCCGTAAATTTCTGAGCATGCCTCAGACACACTTAGAAAGCCTAGCAAGTCCTGCAGATA
The DNA here is from genome assembly GCA_013399095.1 of Psophia crepitans. Lineage (NCBI taxonomy): Eukaryota > Metazoa > Chordata > Aves > Gruiformes > Psophiidae > Psophia > Psophia crepitans. The sequence goes on along the minus strand of VWZZ01000918.1, from coordinate 581,153 downwards.
AGGTCCAGGACCAAGGGTGGGAAGATGAAAGCTCTGCTGCCTGCTCTTTGCATACTTAGGCTAGTCAACGTCCAAACTATAAAAAAGGGTAATAATGCTACTTCTCAGTCTTATAAATATGCTATGAGGCCAAACTCATTAGCGTTTACAAAGTACTCCTAGACTCCTTGTCTGGAAGGAGTTATACAACCATAAAGTATTATTCATGCTGTTCTAGGGCAGAAAAGTACGTATTACTGCAAATCCAGCAGTAGCTTTTCATGCACCATTAAGGTTTACTACTCCGTCTTAATCTAATCATAAGCACTTCAGAACCCAGATCTGTCATTCGAAACATACAGATGAGACTTCATCATTGAATAACCAACTGGGTCAATGATATACAGCACAGGACACACGCGCATTTTTTTTTTTCAATTATCCCATACACCTACAACTGAACCATTTGTATTTTCAAAACTCCACCATTATTGGTTTTCCTGCCATCTTGCATTATGTCAACTCAAGATATCAACAGGTTCAAAACAAGATCTGTTTGCGCATTTTTAAAAAGCTGAGATAGAAAGCAGTGCAAAGTTCAGGTCTATACCTCCTCCAACATTTACTGAGGAAACTGGTTCCTTCAGGCAACTTTTTCTCCCCATTATTATTCTGGGATCGACTTTGCTTGCAATTCTGAAAATGTATTCATAACTAGTGATAGACTTGCTTTTGACTTGCTGATCAAAATACAATCCTGATAGCTCCAGGCACCATCATCTATGCCGTGCTGGAGGGAGTTCAATCCAGTCCAATGAAATCGGCTGTTAAAAATAACAGCTAGCTCCCAAACCACATCTTTGGACTCATTTACTCCACCTCCTCCTTTGGGCTGCTGCTGCAACCTTTTGCAATGGTCTCCAACTCCATCTTGAGCTAGGAAGGCAACTCTTACTGCTCACCCCTCACCCACCGTGAGGACATCTCCTCCCAGCTCAGCACAAGGGCTGCTTGAGAGCTTCATTCAGGCTTAACAGAAGTTCTCCCCTCAATCACCCTCTCCACCCTCCTGCAGCAGGTCCAGGAGGTCGGCACTCCACAGCCCCCCACAACAGGCCATGCGCTCCATGCTGCCCACCCCTTCCCTCCAGCTCTACAGGTGTTGGTTTTGACAGAACAAGCCTCATAGACTCACAGAATGGTTTGGGTTGGAAGAGACCTCAAAGATCATCTAGTCCCACTCACCTGCCATGTTGATTATTCACCCTGTCCCTTTATGTTTGATATGGTTTTAGTTTAAATCCAGATATGAAATCTCTCATTTAAAAATAAAAGGTCAAATTCATATATTCCCATCCTTAAACGTAACACAGTCACGGAGTTTTACCCTTTAGATAACATCCCTTCTACAGGGGCAGTTCCAAACCTTTTCCAAAAATATTGCATTTGCTTCACTTTGAACTGCCAAATAAAAAAAAATGAAAAAAGGACAGCCCTCTAACTTTTATCCAAATAAGGCAGAATGAAAGGACAGGACAGCAGATTTTCCATCCAAAACCTTCCCTGTCCAACCTGGCCAAAATGCTGTAACAGGCTGCAAGGAAAAACAGCGGCCTCTCCAACAACTGACTGCATCAGCTGCTGCTAACGTGATCCATTCCTCATCTGGCGGGACTCGGAGCAGACTTGTCTCCACAGCCAGGGGATCAGAAAGCTTGCTGGACCTACGCTGTCACGGACAGAGAGCATTTACAGCTCTGCCGTGACACTTTCTCAAGTACACAGCCCCATGGCCAAGAAAATTAGCTAGTCACCTCAGATACTTTCAAGAGCAAAGTCTGAATCACATTCAGAATACTTAATGCTCTGAAAATGCTGAGCACCTGTCCTTTGAACAGAAGATGCCCTTCAGGTATCTCAGGTGGATACCCAAAAAGGGTGATGCTCCAGACCGCCTGGCGTTGTGCAAGCTCCTGACCTGCCGCTGCAGAGCCAAAGCAGGACCGTGACCTGCACGGGCCACCCCTCCGTGCACACCCAAACTCAGCTCACACTTGCGTTAGGCAGCAGATGCTATTGCATTACAAAATGCTCCCTTTACTTACAGAAAAAAAAACCAACACAAAAACCAAAACCAAACCACACCGAAGTGGATAAACACATAGCTTTACATTTAAGCATGGATTAAACAACATTGCTGTTTAGAGGAATGTGTTTTTAAGGAACAAATTTCCAGAGGAACTTAATTACGCTCCTAGGATTAACAAAAGGATTTGTGTGATCCAGTGTCTCTTCCTTACTACGATGGGAGTGATGGATGTGGCGGAATACAACAATCCACTTAACCCCACAGGATCTACACCCATCATTTTAAATAATTAAATAGCATTCATTTGGGGCTGATCCTTTCTCTTCCCCTCCCCACCACTTAGCTTTACATATAGAAAACATTTAGTGTACAAGGCAAACAACAAACAGCAATATAATTAGTCCTTTCAAACCAAGATGCTGTTTAACTTAACTAATTGAAAAGAGAGAAAGCAAAAGCTCACACTGCGTGGCTAGCGGCGAAGTCTTAAAATGTCACTTCTCTGAGGCTCATACTCCAGTAATTATCTTTTATACAAAGAACAGTGACTCATAAATCAGCTTTTTCATAAAAATCCTGCACAAAATTCTGCAATGAAAGACACCCCCCCCTTTTTCTTGGTCAACTTAAGGCTGAAACAAGGTTTTTATGAGCTGTGGGAGTGGAAAGTCATTAGGGTTTCAATTCCAAATGAAAATTAAGGCTTTTAACTTCCCATACTACTCATACTGACAACCTTTCATAGATAATTGCCTAGGAAGAGTTACTGCGGTCTTGTCACCCTCCTAATGATTCGGTGATACACTGACAAATAGATCCTCCCTATAAATTCCACTACGCAAATGGGAATAAAAGCCGAAGGTGGTTAAGAAACATTGGGTTCACACCCAAGAGTCACTTTGATGACTTTTTCAGTCAGGGCTTGTTAGGAGTTACCGAATTATCAGCGTCAGAAATACAGCAACGAAGGGATCAGGTAAGAATTTAATTGGAAAGAGGAAAGGTGCTTTCAGCAACGACGGCAAAGACGCTGCCGTCTGCAGTGATGCCGGGAGCAACGTGACAACAAGGACCTGTCTGCTTCACAGTTGTGGTTCTTCAACTCAGCCGAAACTGCACTAGGCTGCCAGATAAACAGGATTTCAAACGCACATATATAATATGACACTAGACTGGGCAACGCAGATGGGATGGGCTGAAACAACCACAAACGCTGCCCCCACTCTCTGAAAGATATGAAGGTAACCTGTTGCTGTGATAGCAGCAGCATCTCGCTGCTCTTGTGGAGAGGCAAACACTGCTCTTTGCCTTACTTTGCTCCTTGTCTTCTCATTCGGGAGAACAATTATTATTTGACAAGTTTCTATTTTTGACAGTGGGCTGGAGCCTGCCCGCACTTCATCATCCTGCGGTCCCAAGAAGTATATATATACAATACAGAAAGAAGCACCCTGACACACAAAGTGCTTTCGTCCCTGTAAAGTTGAAACAGGATTTGAAGCGACTCCAAAATTGGGAATTAGAAATGCCTGGAGTTTCAGTTACTAGGAAGGCTGCTCCTTCCTTGCTAGCTCATTATAGCTGTAGACCTGTGTTATTTGTTATCACTGGTATCATAGCAATGGTTAGCGGCCCCGTCTGAGGTAAGGGTCTAATTCTGCTGAACATTGTACGGGCATGATACAAATGACCCAACAAACCACAAGTAACAAGGGGAAATGGCTGCAAGTTGCGCCAGGGAAGGTTCAGGTTGGAGATGAGGAGAAAATTCTTCTCTGAAAGGGTGGTCGGGCATTGGAACGGGTTGCCCAGGGAGGTGGTGGAGTCACCGTCCCTGCGGGTGTTTAAGGAAAGGTTAGATGTGGTACTTAGGGACGTGGTTTAGTGGGTAATAGGTGGTGGGGGGATGGTTGGACTAGATGATCCTTGAGGTCACTTCCAACCTTAATGATTCTATTCTATTCTATTCTAACTTGGGGAAGACAAAAGGAAATATATTATCCTGGTTCTACAAAAGGAGAACCACGGATCACATCATTTACCTAAGACTACATCAGAAAGCCACGTTACAATGAGAAAGAGCACCAAATCTCAGCCCGAATTCAGGGCTGTAAATCACAAAACCATCCATCCTTTTGCTATTTTAAAGCTTACACCTAGAACAATACAGTCTTAACGGACCTTGTAAAAAGGGGGCTGCATTTTGTTACGAGAGGCCAGGAGACAAGCATGGGAGACTTCCAAATAAACTGTTCAGAATCCAGAAAGCGAACACCAAAATCTCAGAAAGGAAGACTTTCAGAAGATGGATGAATACAGTCACACACGTGCAGCTACGTCCACGTGGCCTGGAGGCCTGAAAGCTGCAGAAATCATTATTTTCCCTGAGGTGGAACCTGAGAGAAGATCTCCACAAACAAGGTGTACATGATTGCGTTTCAAGATATCAAAGAGGAATAAATGCATAGCCTTTAAAAACTGATCCCCATCTTTTAAGAGGTGTAACAAGCACTTAGGAGGATGAAAAGGGAAAACACCGCAAATGTTATCAGAATTGGGAGACAGAAAGCTTGCTGCACTGGCTGAAATACTCAACCGGTTTGTAGCCTCAAAAATAAACATCGCAAAGAAATTAATGAATAATTGAAATAGAGGTAAAGGACAGGTGTATCAGCAGTCTGCACAGGAGCGAAGAATTGACTTACTCCCATGCTGGGTTTGAGCTGCAATCAGGAAAACGAGCAAGGGGACATCTTATCAGAGGTTTTCACAATATGCCATCTTTGTGCAGCGCACAAGCCACTGGTGAAGATCATATAACCTATAACTATGTATCACATTCAGCAGCAAACAAGCTTTTAATTCAGCGGAAAGGGATTAAAAGCTCCGCAGATTCAAAGCAGAGATCAAAGTTATATTCAGCTGCTGGGAAATATATAAATATGAGACTGCAAACCCCAGTAAGGGAGATAAGAAAAGGAAACCAGGAAGACAAGAGAATACTGTACATCACAAAAGTGCTTTAAGATTGTACATAAAAATAAGATTTTCTTAATGCCTTTGTTAAGTGCTGAAAAAGATGCAGCATCAACCAAAATGAGTTATTTTTTATTACTGATACTCGGCTAGCATCTGACAATGCTACTCTGGCATAAAACAGTTGACTTTTATCTAGGTTGTCCTGGAGCCATTTCTAGTAGATCCTATTAGAAACAATAATGGGGGGGAAACCACTGAAAACGTCAACATGACAACAGTAAATAGCTGCACACATATAAACAGGGGTAGTCCTCTGGCTACACAAAAATCAAGCAGACTATTACCTAAATAGGTCAAATTACGTCCATTGTTGGAGATTAAAGGCATTATGGATCTCCTTTAAATAAAAGACTAAAGCAAGTGTAAAGAGTCCAAGACTAATTCCATTCAAGTTGAATGATGTCCCCGCAGAACCTTCACTGGGCACTGAGATGCATCCCACCACTAACCGGTCCATGGCCTGGTACAAAGTCACAGCCATCCTTCAAGGAACACAGCGTCACAGGCGTGGCATTTATAGGACAAGGCGTTATCAATGAGTGTCATAGAGTGAATGAAATGTATATTAGCAAGTAAAAAACTGCAGAGGAAAGATGGATGCCAACCCTTCAGAGACTGCTTAGCACTTAATGGAGAGTCAGAAACCAGGAATGCAGTTTTAACCTTGCATTTGTGATACGTGGCAACCTGTCTTCAGACGATCCAGGACGGAAGATGTGTGGAAGGACAAACATTTTTTAAGTCTAGTCAACCCCACTAGATCAGAGACTGACAGCAAGCCTCCTGCTGCATTGGTTTCCATAGAAATATTAAGCTTTGGGGACTGAAAATGCTGTAAGGCTGACTTTTTCTTCTTTTCTGAAATAATGGTTTGGTTCTACTGCTCCACTTTGAGCGGTCCTTTTGCCTGCTCCTTTCCTCTCCTCGGCTCTTCTGCAGCGAGAGGACAGAGCAGCGCCTGCTCCGCAGCTCTCCCTGCACGGAAGCAGGGCTCTCAGCACCACGCGGCCTCGGTTCGTTGTCCCAGGAAGGCAGGGGTAGGTTTGACACAGCTACCCACCCCCCCAGGCACTGGCAGTCCTGGAGCATCCTACTGCCCTGGAGATGGTCTGTATGAGCCGCAAAGTATCTCCTCTTGCGTGCCACCCTGAGCCCTGCTCCATCCATGTGGTACACACTACGCCCTCCATCTCCCACAAGCACTCAACTCCCGCTGACCCCCCTGCACATGAATGAAAACCCAGCAGCAGAGAAGTCTGGGGATGAAATGGGGGAAAAGGCGGCAGCACACAGTCCTGGGTGTCACTGCGCAGAGCTGGGAGCAAAGTCTGAAGGGCTTTTCAGAGCACTCCAGCTTTGACTGAACTAATTCTGCCAGGAAGACAGGCTTGACACAACCGTACAAGACAGCTAGCATGTCACCCCTGCGACTGCAGTCCCAGCTGGCCAAAGCCCCGATGCTGTAAGCCCAGCACTCACCGCCGCTGCTCCCTCTGCTACAGACAGCACAGCCCTCTCCCACCACAGCCACCCCAGGCAAACAGGAGACAACCCGTCCTACACGCCTGTGGGAGAAGCCCATGCACACAGCGAGCTAATTCACATCAGATTTAGGATTGCTTCAATCTCACCGCAAGATCCCTGAAGTCTCAAATCCAACCCACAAATTCTATTTCCCAAGGACTACCTTTCACCAAGACCCTTTACAGGAGAGCCTCCGAGCAAGACGAACACTTGGCGTCACCATGGCTCAGAGAAGTAAGAAATCAGTACAAGCAAAGAGCTTCCTGAGAGGGGCACATGGCAAGGCAAGAAGCAATTTAAGGGAAGGGGACCCTGTAGGCACGGGGACCGAAGTAACCTGGGATAAATGGTCTCGGCCCAGATGTAAGTCACTAGAAAAGTGTTCAAAATAACCTGTACAGCAGCCTTCATTCAATTGCCATGGTGATAAATGTTTCCTAATGCCTACGAGCAGCTGAGTCCTGAACTCCACACACCTCATTCACTAACAAAAGTGCTCATTATATTGAAAAAAAAAATAAAAAATCACAAATGAATTGTGGCCATTTTAAGCCCTCCTCAGATCAAGGGCTGATTTACACGCTCTCGTTTCAATGGGGAGCACTGTGCTCACATCGCCGTGGATTCAGAAGATGGAGCTGGCTTGCTTTTGCTTCACAATTCAGTAGGCACGGGGAAGACAGATTCTCTGAGACAGTGTTACTTTCTCTGCCAGGAGTTATCTATTTGCAGAAGTGGGTCAACTTTCTCTTGGTGGACATGTTAGTGTGCGCGCGCCTAGCAGCGCTGCCTGCGAATTTCTGCCCGCTCCGTGCGCCGAGGAACCTCTGCACGTAACTATTTATGGCAGCCAAGTGTTTCATGAATTGCAGCAAGTTAACCACAAGGGGATGATGACATTTGGCGACAGGGCAGGATGAATTCTGGCTGGCAGACAAAAAGTCAGGTTAAAAATACAGAATGCAGAAGCAAACCCAGCCAGTCGCTAATTCGCAGGAAAACTGGATGTGCGGCCCCCGAACCTTCCCTCTGCCACACGAGCAACGTCGTGTGTTTTGCAGCGAGCTGCGTTAAGGCCTGAGCATGGAAAGGACTTCACCCTTCCCGCGGCCAAGTGTTTTAAGTGTATGTTAAATAGGTTTACAAATTTTTTCGTTTGCCTTGCTCCACACCTTCAGATGTACACCAGACATTTTTGCCAGGTTAAGCACCCCACCTCCACCTCGCCGACCTGTGAGATCAGCCATTATCCATCCCTGTGCTCCCAGAGCTTCTCTAAAGGGCAGCCCCAATACAGAAGGATGCCCCGGGGCCAACCTGAGTGGATGCCACCAGCAGACCCTGCCATGGATACTTCTCTGTGAGATGCAAGCAAGGCCACAGCCATGCTGGGGCAGATAAAAAGCCCGATGCCTCCCAGGGTGGGCCTCCAGTATCACCCAGGTCGCAGGGATGTGGTCAGCCTTGTCCCCACAAAAGCATTAACCCTCAAGCTTTCAGATGTAACTGTTCTGTTAGTCTTCATGCCCCTCATCTCCACACACACTCCGTGCAACACCTGCCAAGGCTGCATTTTGGGTTCCCATGCCTGCCACTTAATTAGATCACCATTTAACTCAAACCTCAGCTTTATTTGATGAAATGCCTCCAGAGGACCAAATCATTTACATGTAACCAACACAGTTTAGTCCCCTTATTTTGATTGCTTTTGACAAATGTAAGTGGATAATTCCATCAAAGGCCCATAGAAAATTGCCTTTTAATCAATACAAGTTTTTTCCTTCAACAGGACAGCTGAGAACAAGGCATCTCTACAGAAAATTGAAAGAGGAAACCAAAATTGAACACACCACTACGGAGAATATATTTCCAGATCTGGGCCAATTTTAGTACCGAGTTTAAGTGTCTTGAGCCTTGTTTTCGAGGACACCAGCTAAGCTGAAGTTTGGGATCCTAGCAGGCTGGCACACAGGCAGCGCCCCAGTAAGAAGGCAGGAGCAGGCAACAACAAAGATGCCCAAGTGGAGCACTCTACCAAAGCCCCTTGGATGAGCAGCCAATGACTACTGGCCACAAGCAATTCGAGCTGTAGGCTGAGTGTCTGAGACTTCAGCATTGATAAGCTGATTAGCAGAACTCATTGAACTTACAGAAGAGATGGAAATGGGTGTTTCTACAGAGGTCTTACATCTAGCATACCAGCCCAGGGCAGGTTTCCTGGCTTAATGGTAAGGAACCTGTACATAGCAACCTACAGCACCAAAAATAACGACAGGTTAAATACGGCAGTATCAAAAAATAATGTTCAGAGGATGAAAAGTACTTTTGATATAAGGAAGATATTCACCGGTCAAGTAGCCAAACTTCTGCTTAAGCATGGCAGGGGCCACTGAGCTCTGAGAGGTGTCCATCACAGAGAACAGGGCTTTCTCTGAGCCAGGCTGCTGTGCCCAGGCAGCGTGAGGACTGCAAGGGGTAACATCTCACCACTACTGAGAAAGGCAATTTCTCAGTAAGGCAATTTTCTTTCACCAGGGCTAGCGCAGCTGCAATGGAAGGGACAATGGTCACCACCACACCTCGAGTAGGACGGTCTCACCTGACTTTAGAAGGTTGCATATGGACTAGCCATCCAGGCTGCCTTCTCACCATCTGACAGAAAGAGCACTATTAGCTTACAACTCTTCTCCCTCTAAAGCAGACACAGTTGACATTAAATCATGACACCAAAGTGCCTTTCTCCGCAGGGCAGATAAAGGAACCCCAAGGGGATGCAACTGTTAAAGTCTATATTGGAGATAGCTCAAATTAAATGGGATGAACCTCACCCTTTGCTTCTGCCCCGCATATTCTCATCTCAAAGGCCTCATTAATACGTCATAGTAAATAATATGTATATTGATTATAAATACGCTAATAAAAACAAAGGACTTTGGCCTAACGGGTGCGTGAAGAAGAGGAGAAATAAGTACAGGGTAGCTGCACGTCCGATCAATACCAACCCACAGGGAACAGCCATTTCTCTTTGCCACCATTTTAACTGTAATATATCGTACCCTCTAGGTAAATATGTGGACATTTACAAGTGGGAATCGATAGAAGCAGAGATCTTCCCACCCCCTCACCCAGAGAGACCATTCTTTTTCCATTGGAGCAGACAACAGAAAGAGGCCATAGATTAACGCCTCTGCTACTATAGGCTATCTACCATATCCACGGCTTTCTTCTGGGCCTCTCTGACCACTTTTTAAGTGTTGATGCTTTTAATAATAATAAATAAATTAAAAAAACCAAAACAAAACCAAAAAAAAACCAAACAACAAAACCCATAACAAAACAAAGCAACTGTTCATGTTGATAAAGAAATGCATTAACATTTTACCCAACTGGAATAAAGCAAACACCCATTTTGGGAACCCAGAGCAAACAGCTTCAGTGGAAGGTGAAGTTCTAACAACATCATCATTCAGTGGAGGGGTGGGGAATTAAAGCCTGAAAGCTTGGCCTGAACACATAGGATTTTGTCCCAGGCACATCACCAGCTAGTGAGTCTATATGCCTCCAGGCTTGCAGATGGATAAACAGTTGTCCCAGTCAGATTTAGATAAGGCTAAAACCAGTGGAAGCCCTTGCCCCTGCCTCAGGGAGCTCTGAGTCACTCCTCCCAATGTTCCCACATACCTCACACAGCCCAGGGACATATCCTATGGTACCTGAAGGCTTTTTCGTTCCCCCAGGTCATGGTAATATCACCAAGCGTGGTTGTCTTTTTTTTTTTTTAATTCAGTTTTTTTCAGAAACTTTATTCTGGTAGGAATCAGACAGCAGCAATGGCCATCACTCCAAGGGTGTTGCCTAAAGCTTGATAGGCAGAACGACTGCGTACACACACAGAGACTGCCGCCATGCATAGAAAGGAAAGACAGAGCACTTGCAAGCACAACACAGTGCCTGTGCCTCCATTTCTGTCCTGGACCTGCGGGTAGATTTTTGGGAACTGTGGCACATTATCTCAACACAGATGCAACTGGCCAGTTCCCATCACATAGCCCGCAGATGTCCCTGTCCCGCAGCCCAGGTCCCAGCTCACACATGGAGAATGGCAACACCATTCACTTTCAGACCGAGCAGAATTCCTCTCGGTCCTCGGCAGAATATCCAGAGCTGCGTAAAACTACACGTGTGATCTAATATTAGCTGTGTTCACACTATCAGTTATACTTATTACCTTATCTTCCATGAGTAGATAAATAATCATCAGGTTCCAGGTATCAGCTTCCAAAAAGCCAGTTTATAGAAGTAAACAGACTTCAGAAAAATGAAGGGAAGGTGGATCACAGGTTGGTTTGGTTTTCTGCTTTTTAAACTCATACCATTTATACTGAATTCACGTCACAAAACTAGAGTTCAGCACCTCACACTGGGGTAGGTCACTGGGGCCAATAAATCAAGCCCTGGTTCACCAACTCACTTCCAAAGGATTACTGAAAACGAGAAATATTTCACCCACCTTTGCTTGCTAAGACTTCATGAAAAAGCTACCGCCCTGGAAGTGTTTAACGGCCACCATACTCTTGACTCCTTTAGAAAAGCACTAAACAAGCGAAGCAGCCCTGCTTAATACCTAGACAAGCAGAGCACCACACAAAGCCCCACTGATACCATTAGCAGGGGCAGCACATGTCAGGGCTTTCCAGCTCTTCCATACGCAAAAGCACTCTAGCAAACAGCTTGCTATGCCTTGTCCCATCAGTTGTCCAAGGCTTCTGCTGTGTTCTCTACCATAGATGCTAAATTCTGCCCTGCATCCATCTGAGATCCCCTCCACCCTCTGTAAGAAAGCATACGAGGGCTGTTCACTGCTCTATCAGTTGAGCTGGCCGGGCAGTTTCTGCTTTATCCACCAAGTGTTTTAAAGGCATGAGACAACAGCAAACCAGACTGAAGTCTGCAACCTAAAAACGAAAGTTCACGCTTTCTCCTCTTCCTCCCTTCTGTTTTATCCCAGGGGAAAAGAAATCATCAGGGAAAAGAATACAAAAAGGCAGAGATCTAAGCTGCACGGACAGTGTTCAAGGCCAGGTTGGATGGGGCTTTGGGCAACCTGATCTAGTGGAGGGTGTCCCTGCCCATGGCAGGGGGTTGGAACTAAACGGGCTTTGAGGTCCCTTCCAACCCAAGCCATTCTGTGATTCTAAGGCAGAGAGGGCTCCTGGAGACCTGGAAGGATGCTCGCTGCCAGGGCTGCTGTGTGGCGGCTCCGCTACCCACTTGACTCCGGGGTTTGTTTTTCACATTCACCCGCCCTGCTCTTCCACATCGTCACAAGCTTAACAGAACTGCCCCTGGTCCCCGGCAAGCCTCCCCCCCCCAGACTCCTTGCTGTCAGTCAAACAAGGGGCCTGATAAGCTTTGCATTTGCATATGTATTGAGAGGCATTTCCAAAGGCACAGCCGGGGAAACGGCCCTGCTGAATACCGATGCTATCTGAGAATGACAACTATTCAAGTCATTTTACAGCTTCACTACCTAAGTGGAGAGATCAGGCTTGTTTGCATCTTTACAAGGATTATTAGCTTTAAATGTGCTTATCATATCCGTCCCACCCTCAGAAATGAAGCCGTGCAGGTTCGCAGCAAAGGACTAGCGTCAGTGCTTCCCACAGAGACCATCTTCCACAGGCACCCCAAAACCAGAGTCACTAAAACCTAACGTCACGCTGAACTGTTTGAGCCCATACTCCTCCTTTCCACACAGGAGCAGCAGAAAGGGTACAGAGGCACACATGGACACATGGACATGTGCAGATGCTTTACCAGCCCTCCCTGCACTTACTCTACGTGAGACTCAGCTCTCGGTCCCCTCCAGTGATGCTGCTGGGTACTCTCCAGCACACATCCTTTGAGGATGGCAATGAGGACTGAGCTCTGCAAGCAGAGACCTTCCTCTTTATGTAGAGAGGGATGACTTGAATCCCATGCGAAGAACACCACAGTGCCTCAGACCAGGCTTAAGAGACAGCTCTGAGGTTGTGGTGGTGTCCCATATGCACAAGAGCCCTGGGTTAACAGGAATGAATTCAACTGGCTTTGGCCCAGCCAGCTGCCACCACCTAAAAGGGATGCGGTCTAAGGTTCACAAACCAAAACTGCAACCTTCTTGTCCCAAAACTGTAACGGCACAGTCAATGTCTGCCAAGTGCTCTTCGGGCCCCTGTGCTGAGCAATGAATGCTTGATAAAAATAAAGTCAAGTCACATCAGGAGCAGAAGGTACCTACAGATTTACAAACCAGATACTTCTGATTTACACAGCACTGGGGGGGGGGGCGGGAAACAACAAACATTTAAAGATGCTTGCCGTACCCTGCAACATCTGGTGACTGGATCATCCTTGAAACCAGCAATCCCTGTCTACTGGGTGAGGTGGCCGGAACATCTCCAGCTGTGCATGGAGACACACAGCTGCGACAACAGGACTGCACATGGCAAATCCATGAGCTCAAGAACTGGGTGCTGCATCTCTTGGGGCAGAAGAACTTGCCATAAACCACAAAAAAAGGACCAGCACTCCCCAGTCCCATCAGGACCACCAAAATCTCTGGGAGCTGAAGGCACAGTTGTGTCGTAAACACATCCACTGCTGACACCAGTCGGAGCCAACCTCTGGGGCTCCAGTCCCATCTCTGTGCTTGGAGAAGGGGAAAAGGTACCCCAACCAGAAAACAGTCCTCTCTGGCTGGAGAAGAGGATTAAGAACATTAAAAGGAATCTTATATACAACAATTAATTAGCTTGGTGCTGGTTTGATTCCTAGTGAACCCTTTTGGCCAAACTACTCCTTCCAGAAGTCAAATATTTGGTCTTCCTGGTTTCAAAAGAGAAAAAAAAATCTCCATTTTAAAGGCATTCCACTGTGCCTGATCACTATTAGACAACAGGAGAAACTTTGCTTGAATACAAACTGTCAGAGAGGCTTGGCACGATTTCACTATTTGGAGCTTGCTTCTAACTTTAATGACTAGGCTGAACAAAATTGTGAGTACAGCGTCCCTTTGAGAGCTCTCTCTTCTCTACAAGCAAACCCCGGGTTTCTGAAGCAGAGCGCGGGAAGAGGGGGAAGCCGAGTTGCACCTCCTGGGAACTGTTGAGCATGCCAGAGCCAGCCTGCCCCGAGAGCCCCTGGAGCTAACAGGTGATGCTCTGTGGGACAGACCTGCACTTTCATCAGATGCTTCCAAAATCTCACCCAGGCTCTTCATCAGTCTTACCAAAGTAGCAAACACACAAGCCAAGCACAAACATTTAAAAGGGGACAGAAAGAGGAGGAAGAGATGGAAAAAATTCAGCGTTTATTTAACCCTTAAAATTCAGGCTGCTTTTTGTCAAAAAAAAAACCAAAACAACAAAACAAACAACAAAACACCAACCCTCCAGCTAAAAAAGGCTCCAGTCCCCAGCCCCAGAGATGGTATCACAGCCAAGGAGCACCACCCCCCCACTGCACACGGGTGCCCCTCCCGGCCCCTGGGGCTGCTCTTCCCAAGAGGTCACCAAGGATGGGCAGGGGTGGGGATGCCGAGGAGTCCCCTCCCTGGCATCCCTCACCCTACTGCCAAGGGGGACCAGACCTGCCAAGGGGAGGTGGCGCAGGGCAGGGCATGCACCTGCTGCCAGCGGGGCGAGGGGGCAGAGGCTCACCGTTGAGGCCGTTGGGGATGCTCCGGTGGTGAAGGGGCGCAGACAGGTCATCCATAGACCTTCGCATGGCCCCGACCTTGCTGTCGCCAGCCTTGTGGTGGTGGAGGTGGTGGTGATGGTGGTCCGGGCTGCCCGCGCTGCCCGTGCTGGAGGTGCTGCTCCCGTCCCCCACGTCCCTGGTGGCCGAGCCACCGTTGAGGTTGGTCAGGCTGGCCTGGCTGTCGATGGAGCTCCGCGAGCCCGCCCCGCTCCGCTCCTCATCCAGCATGAGCACCATCTCCTTCAGCTCCACATTCTCCCGCAGGAGGGTCTCCTGCCTTGCCTCCAGGTCCTTCAGCTTCTGCTGGTACATGCCCACCTCCTTCCACATCACGCTGGCCGTGTGCCTCCCAAAGCGCTGCCATTCCCTCGACAGCTTCTTGCCTTTCTGCCGGTCGTCGTCCAAGAAGCAGCAGAGCTCCCTCAGCTCCTGGTTGTCGTCCTGCAACTTCTGGTTCACCTCCTTCAGCCCGCGGATCTCGTGCAGGTGGAGCTGCAGCCGCCGGTTCACGTCCTTCATTAAGTTGCCGTGTTCCACCATTAAGTTCATCTTCTCATTCTCCACTTTCCTCAGTCTTTTCACAAGCTCTTCCTTGCTCCATCTCAGCATCTCCTCTTCGGAAATTTTGCTCAGGTCTTCTTTAGACCCTTCCAGGGAATTTTTTGCCATCATCTGTGCCTAGGCAGCGTTTGCTCTCACACGGTAACAAATGGTTCGGGTTATTCGGATTATTCTGGTCGCTTGATTTCCTGGGACTAAAATTCACTGCAGCATCTCAGGGAAGAAATATTATAGTTCTCCGCAGAGCGTTGGACAAGGAAAAAGAGCAGCGCCGGACTGGAAGATCTGCTCCCCCACAGACCCCATAATAATAATAAAAAAAAAAACCCAAAAACCAAACAAAAAAAACCCCAAACCAAAACCAACAAAATCTAGGGGGGGAGGGAAAAAAAAAAAGGCAAAGAAAAGGCTCCCCCCAAGGGGGCTGGGAGCGGCAGGGAGCCGGGAGCCAAGCGCTGCCCCCCTCCAAGCGCAGCCTCCGCAGGGAATCGGCCAACTTACCCCGGGCAAAACAACTACGCGGCGGCCGGTGTCCCCCCCCCGTTCCCGGGCGCTCCGTCCACTTGCCCTCCCG
>VWZZ01000918.1:544693-565180 GCA_013399095.1 Psophia crepitans | reverse complement strand
TTTTACCTTTTTTTTCTTTTTTGGTAGGTTTTTCCTTTTTTTAAAAAGAAAAACTAGCGGAGGGAGCACCAGCCCGGGGAAGGGTGGGGTTGGACAGGCAGGAAAACGCGCCCGCCAGGCTGCCCGGGGGAAGCGGCGCCGGAGCGGCCCCGGCCCCGCTCCGCCAGGCGCGGGAGGGGACGCGGAGCCGCGGGCCAGGAGCGGAGCGAGGTTTCTCGGAGCATCTCCGAGATGCGGCCCCCCCTCCCGCCACAGGCTTTGTCACCGGAGCCCGGCGCCGCTCCGCTCTGCTCCCCCCCCTTCCCCCGGGGCGGCCGCCTTTGTCCCCGGTCCCTCCTGCCTCAGGCAGAGCCTGCAGGTTGAAGGAGCCGGCTCCAGCATCCCTGCCGCCGCTCTGCTCCCCGGGCCGGCATATCCATCAGACTTCGGCCCCGCGCTGCCCTGAAGGCGCAGATACCGCTTATTCCTCGGCAAAATCTGCCCAGGTCTTGGTAGCCCTTACAGTCAGGAGCGCACGTGCCACCATCACTTCTGCACGTATCAGAACCCGATAAAGGGTACAGAAAGTTGATAAAGTGGGTTTACTGGGCGACGTGTAGGCAGATTTCCTATATCCTTGTATCATATCCCCTGACTGTTAGGCTAACACGCTTTTCCACTTTTCCTTGGGCTATGCTGTCTCTCTGTCAGCTGTTTTTGGACGGTATCGCACTGCAAAAAGGAAAGATGCACCAGGACAGAGCAGTGCTGCCGGCTGTTTCCTGCAGGGGTATCCTTAAACAGCCCCAGGGAATCGCCAGCTCTGTGTTCCTGAGGAGCCTGGGTAAATGATTTGTCTCCAGGGTTAACCCAGCGCAACCTCAGATTTCTGACCACACTGAAAAGCTGGTCAAGACACCCTCTAGCTATAAAGAAACATCAAATCCGCTGCCAGAGCGTGGGATGCGGAGCAGATGGCCTGTGCATGGAGGGAACATCAGAATGGAGAAGGATGGAGGATTGCAACTTCTGCCTTTTGCTGTTATCTTCCCAAGTCTCAGTCAGTAAAGCTGCAGATTCCTAAATGTTGTTCTGCACGAGTCTGTTCTTGTTGATGTCTGAACCCAGACATACCCTTGGCAAACTAAGACAATTGCCTGTTCCTTGCTGAAGCAGAACAGCAGGACTTCCTTGCGCCTGAGTTCATCCCCTCCACGGGTGCTGTTGGCCCTTCTCCTCTCCCAAAGTAGCTTTTATCCCTTTATTATTAAAAAGGCAAGAGAAGCTTGGGACAGAGCATGGACACTAGTTCTCTTCATGTAGGATTAGCAGGTGATGGATCCCTGGTAACACACCGCACGGACGTGAAGAGGACAGTTCTTCCCTAGCACATACCCACTCCAGGGCAGTTCCCCAGAGAGGAGGGAATCGCACTGTGCAGGACAGCGGTGAGGCCCCTTTGCTCCCTTCAGAGGAATTTGCTCCGAGCGGGTGGAGCAGGGGCCATCTGGGACCAGCCATACTCTGACCTGGCTGCCCACCTTAGTGGCAGCTCTCCAGAAGGCACAGTCCTGGCCATGGCCGGTCAGCCCTTCCTGACTCAGTCCTTAGGATGTGGAAACCCGCAGGCATCTTGTGCCGAGAGGTCACTCACTGCTCCTGGGGTCTGACAGGTCCCAGATGGGCCACAGCCAGTGCTGTGTGCCACCAGGCTGTGCCCCATCGCCTGCTCCTCACCACCCTGAGCCAGGCCAACCGGAGGTGGCATCCTCTGTAATGGGGCACGCTGGCGCTGCTCGTGTCCTGAAGGCACCCAGGCGTTTTTCAAGCCAACACTTTTATTTACAAGGTTTTAATCACATCCTTCCCCACAGGAAGCGGAAAGTGCTTCTCCCAGACCCTCCCAAGCAGTGATCTGACTAGCAGATCCCCAGTTAGTGGCTGGGAGAAGGAGAAGCAGAACGGGGGACCCTGCAGGGCAATCGATTCTCGCTGACCGATGTCAGCAGGGGAGGAGCAGCTTCCAGGGCTACACCACAGACGCAGGTGCAGCTATGTCGTGGCAGTGCCAGCCCGGGCGGCGCATTGCTGGGCCTCAGTGGTGCTTGCTTCATCTCTTTCCCGAGAAAGGCTGTGTTTTTCTAGGTGAAACCTTGTAAAGTTTGAGTTTTATTGATGCCTGTGCAGAGACTGAGCCAAGCAGACAGGGGGGCTCCTCAGAGGAAGCGAGGAGATTATTAATATCCACAGAGGAAGTGAGTGTGATGATTAAGACTTGCTTTCAGTACTTAGTGGGTATGTCTGTGCTTTAGGAAAAGTTAATGGCACAGATCCACCCTGCTGCCATCCATAAGGGGTTTACTGTCATTCTGGTGCCCAGGTGGCCACTGAAACACGGTGACCTGCTGTGCTTGCGCATCCGGAGGCCTGTATGCTCTGGAGATGGCATTGAAGCTGCTGGGTGCCCAGATAGTGTCTGGTCCTGACAAACACCCAGTGAAATATTCCTCCATTAGCAAGGGAGAGGGATGGGATCGGCAGGTTTGAGTGAGTGAGATCTGAACCAGGTGGACACCGTGCGTCATCGCCTGTTCTGCTCCCTCATCTTCTCTTCAAGGCGGACGTTGCATTGCAGAAGAGGAAAATCCTTTTACCTTGGAAAGGCAAGGCAGCAGTGTTAGAGCAGAGGGGTGAAGCTTGGTGGTATCAGAAAGTGTCTGTGGCCCAGATGATCTATGGACACAGCAGATCTGAGGGCTGGGATGAGGTAGGTTTTTAAAGTACTTTGATACCTTGCAGGGAAAGGACTAGGTCAGTGCATGGTTTTGTGATCGATAGCAAAGTTGGTGTTGCAAACAGATTTTTAATCAGCACAAATAATGTATAACATCAGAGTATTTTTGATGGGTTTGTGCTTTTTAGGTTTTATGAACAAACTCCATTCCTTGGTGTTGTTCAGAAGGCATTATGATTTCCCTGTGCTGATTTAAAATGACGTGTAGGAGAAGTTGGTAAGCAGCATTCCTTCTGTTACGTTTAGCCATAGGGCCTTCTGTGAGCTGCCAGTGAAAAACACTTTTAATATGCATATCATCTTCAGCTTTTGATGCCCATGTAAGACAGCATCAAAGACTATCCCTTGCATTAAATCAAATGGACACTTCCACCCTCTTCAGTCAGGGATGAAATTTTAAAGGAATTATAGCCTGATAAGAATTTTAGAAAAAAACCCCAACAAACCAGGTAAAATTGCTCTTGATGTTGACTCCTGAACTCAGCAGGTGACACAAAGAATGAATCTGGTCCCTCATACAACAGAGCGATACACAGCCTCATTGAAGTCTTACCAAAGCATTCCCTCTACAGGGCTACACCAGTATTACAGAAGGCACCACCACAGCTCAGGTCCGTGCTGCCGCTTCCCTTCCAACCCCTCGTGGAGGAGTGGCTCTCCCAAAGCCCACCCATCAGGTGTGGGACTCCCCAGGACCTTGCTTTTCCAAGGCAGCCTAGGAAGCGCACACCACTCCTGTGTGACACGGCCGTGCTCTAGTTTACACGCGCTCAGGACCTATCCCGTAAAACATGTACTCCGTGAATCACTTCCACGGGTTATAAATCCTCGGTGGCATCGGTATTTTCTCACAAACCAGCACCAAGGACTAATCCTTGATTAATGTTTTGAAATACACCATCCAGATTGTGACAGTGGGAGCTCTGTTTTGTGCAACAAAGCTGTGCGATAACAAAAAATGTTCGACGCTCCTAATCTGTGCTATCAAGATAGGTACCTCGGTGCTAGCCTGATGAAGCAGTGTTTCAGCTAGAGTATTTTTCCAAGGAGCAGCTACCTGAAGAACTGTCATACATCATTCTTCCTTCTTTTCCTAGATCAGCTGAACCTTCCTGTGAAAAGCTTTCATCCCTCCATTTGCTATTTGAGTGAGCTGTGAGGAAAAAACTGCCTCTTAGAAGATTATGCAGCACTCCATAATGCTGGCTTCTGGCAATGTAACTGGGCCATCCAGTTCATTCAACTCTCCTTCTGAAAGCAGTATGTATTATTGGAAGGCTTAACCTTGTGTCCACAAAGCCTTTTTATTTTGTGCCCTGAAACTGCTAGTGAAATTCTAAAATGCACCAACTTGTTTGAAAGCCTTCAGGATATTCGGAGAATTATGGTTGTGACCAGCAAACTCTGCCATGCCAGAAAAACAGGTCCTCCAAAAGGCATAGGCAGTAGCCTTTAAACACTGTTACAAAGCATAGCATCCAAACTGGAGACCAAGGGAGACGGAGAGCTGGTCCTTGAAGGAAGGCATGGGAGGTGTGCGTGCTCAAGGTGTGCCTTGAACTATAGCTATTTGCCAGTCCCATTTCAAAGTGTCCTGCGTTCACCCAAGAGGCCCACATTTAGGTGCTGGGTTTAGCTCTACACCCTTACAGAGCTGCCAGAGCAATACCGAGTCAGATCTTCTGTCACACTGGCAGCTACAGAGTAGGCATACATGGTATGTTTGAGTGAAGTGCAAAAAACACATAAAATCCCCTAACCCAAAGTATTCACCTGAATTATGTTTTCACTGAATTTCTAACCATTTCTTGCAATGCCATGGAGTTTTTTCCCCTATCCCTAATCTGTATGTTGGTAAAAGACTGCAGGCTAAATCCTAGGAAGCAATAGGCGTATGCTGCTCCTAACTGGGAGCTGCAGGTGATCGACGCTTCCCAAACTCACACATAACACAATAACTACGGCAAAAAATCCACTGCTAATTGAGTGTGTGGTGGCGACCCAACTTCATTGTGCAGTCAGAAGGCTGCATACAATATCTGAGCGATTTTTTTTCAGGTGTTATGAAAAATCCCCCAACTGCTCTTACAACCTTTGAATCCCCAGGATTGCCACGTGCCTGTGAGCTGAGGCCATGTGCCGGTGAGCTGAGTCACCTCCGCTGCCATCATCTACCCAACAAGGCGTGCCACTAAGACCTTGAATCCAAGTGTCTGTTAAGAAATAAAAAATTGACAAAACTTTTCCTGAATAGGTAAGAGATCAGCCAGTAGCAGGAATCAGCCAGGCAGGCCGGATCAGAGCACTGGCCCTTGTATTGTCTCCGCCAGTGGCAAATACCAGATGCTTATGAGAATACTGTGAAAAACCTGCCCATAGGGTGAGTTTCCTCCTCTCTGCCATCTGGTACCGCCTGGCTTCTTCCCAGAAGCATTAAGGTTTACATCTCTTCCAGAAATATTTACCATCCTATCTCACATGGGAAGAAGGCCAGAGATAGCTTGACACATCTTTGCTGTTTGTAAATACTCCTTTATAAACACAGGTGATCCAGCTAACAGGTGGGAGAAGTGGAAGGTGAGGTTTTGCGTCTGTTTTGGCATCAGTAAACTGCATCCCTCAGTTCCCTTGACAGTGGCGAACATCATTGAGGACAAATTCTGCCCTGAGTTACGTGCAGAGCTCACAGAAGGGGGGCTTGCTATACCTGGGGGCACGAGTTGGTCCCTGCAGTCTGGAGGTACTTGCAGGAGGTTGTTTTGTAAGACAGAAGTTGGGATTGTTCAGCCTGGAGAAGAGAAGGCTCCGGGGAGACCTAATCACGGCCTTCCAATACCTAAAGGGGCCTACAGGAAAGATGGAAAGGGACTATTTACCAGGGAGTGCAGTGATAGGACAAGGGGTAATGGGTTTAAGCTAAAAAAGGTGAGATTTAGATTAGGTGTTAGGAAGAAATTCTTCCCTATGAGGGTGGTGAGGTGCTGGAACAGGTTGCCCAGAGAAGCTGTGGCTGCCCCTGGATCCCTGGCAGTGTTCAAGGCCAGGTTGGATGGGGCTTTGGGCAACCTGGTCTAGTGGAGGGTTTCCCTGCCCATGGCAGGGGGTTTGGAACCTTGTGGTCCCTTCCAACCCAAACCATTCTATGATTCTATAAAAACACCACTCCCAGGTTTTAGTTAAGTCTTTCCTGCGTGGGCAGCACCCACCCACTTCTCAGAGTCCAGGAAGCTCCTGGGATTTAGACCTACACCATTTAAGCCACCGGTGATTTAAACACTGTCTTTGCCAAGAGTATATTGCCATTATAGGCTTTTTTCCCCTCTCACTACCTCTGTTTTTTTCCTTACAACTCTTAACAACAGTTTTGGGTGAGGCAGAGTGCTGTTCCATGTGTGACAATGGATGGAGACCAGCTTCAACTGAATGATCTTTGTCATCCTTGATTTACAAACATTAAAAAGACCTTACACAAGAATGGAAAAATACCAGCAGTGTTCCCAGGGAGCATTCAGTTTTGTGGTGAGTGTCTCTGCAGCCCCATCACCCTCTGAGCTTGGCAGGTTGCCCCCAGGCAGCCCGTGCCCTGGGGGATGCAGCAGCCCCCTGGACTCTCCTGGGCTCCCCTGCTGCCGCTGCGCTCCATGTACATCCTCCTTTTCCCCGGCACAGCTCTGTGCTCGGGCTTGGCACCAGTGGCCACAGAACAGACACCTCGCCGTTCAAGCAAATGAGGCCACTGGTATTAGCAGCATGAGGTCGATGAAACCTGAGCGGTTCTGCAACAGAGAAAATGGACGCTGTTACACTATCCCCCGTCTTCTTTACATTCTTATTTCTCGTGTCCAAAAGAATAAATGACCTCTTAGTTGTATTGAGGGACCAGGGACATACAAATACCCAGTTTTATACTATAAGCTAGGCCTGTTGGCACCCTTCGCTGAGTGGTAAAGAGTATTTTCTGCTTGCAAGACAACACCACTGCTGAGGACCTAATTTTGCCTTTTATAGCTCACTGAAGCCACTGGGATTTTATAGTAGATGAAAGAAGAAGAGATAGGAGAGTCATGCCCTAAAATGCTGACACCACTTGTGTATATCATCGAGATATCTGAATAATTCATTGTGTCAGGCAGCACAAGTTAAAGGAACAGTGACATAAGTGATAACATCCAGTTTTAGTACATCCTACGCAAAAATAAAAACTCCACAAATTTCTTTCTTACACAACAAAACCCATCATCAGTCTTTCCAAGGAAGAACTACAATAGTGTTACAACACCGAATACAGGGATTTTCTTGCGAACGGACACATGACGCTTTGCCTTGTGTGGTATTTTAAATGAAATTGGACCCAGACTGGAAAAAGGGACAATGTGTCCTTCCCCTGCGCTCATTCTAACGCACAGACATTGCAGAAGACCCTGGGTTGCTGTCGCAGGTCTTCAGGCTATGGCTCACTTTCTGTTCCTGATAACAACCGCCTTTCAAAACAATTAAGCTCAAAGCAAAGGCTGGAGATAAGCTGTTTATGGTGCTGGCGGATGAATTCTGAGGATGTTTTGGATTAAAACCAGACTCTCGTTTTTCCAAAGGGCCCTCATCGTCACACCAAACTGAATGGGGGAAAGCCCTCCGGTAAATCAGGCTTGCAATTCGGATACAAATGTTAAGCTCCCAGGTTGTCTCTCCTTGTGTATGTTAAAATAAGAAATCCCCTGGAGTTTGCAGATTTGTTTTCTACTCTGCACTTCCCACCCCTTAGTTTGGACCCATGACCCTCACTGGGTCTGATGTCTGGGGACGGGTGCTGGGGAAGGATGCCTTGCAAACATCGGGATGGGTGCTGGGGAAGGACGCCTTGCAAACATCGGGATGGGTGCTGGGGAAGGATGCCTTGCAAACATCGGGATGGGTGCTGGGGAAGGACGCCTTGCAAACTTTGGGATGGGTGCTGGGGAAGGATGCCTTGCAAACTTTGGGATGGGTGCTGGGGAAGGACGCCTTGCAAACTTTGGGATGGGTGCTGGGGAAGGATGCCTTGCAAACATCGGGATGGGTGCTGGGGAAGGACGCCTTGCAAACTTTGGCACCTTGCTGGCTGCACAGTGCCGGGCTGGGTGCTGCAGGATGTGCATCTGCAAATTCGAACAGAGTGGGAAGGTGGTGTCAGTTTAGACCTCCTAACCGGCACTCCTCTCAGTCAACGTACCAGCTGGCTCTGCTGAAATCCCCTCCCTGGCCTGGGCGGCAGATCCTGGCGGCAGGTGACTCTGCTGCCTCTCTGCATTCTGCCCACGTCTGCTGCCACTGCCGGACAGGGACACCGTTACAAGCGGGGACACCATCTGAATACAAAGCGGAGGCAGGACGCCACGCTGTCCTCACCGGAGCCCCGGGGAAGCCCAGGTGGTGGCGGGGTAATCGGATTGCCATGGCAAGGCTCAGCGCCTTCCTCAGCATGGCACTGCCTGTCATTAAATTTCCTGCGCCCCCATTACCAGTGTGATGGAACTTGGCTTTGCCTGTCCCCCCAGCTTGGTGGGTTGCAGCAGCACTGGTCTGGCTTGGGCTTTTCCCTCCAGCTAGCAGGTTGCTGTGCCTTAGTATTCACCACTCATTCTCCGCCAGGCGGCTGTTTACCTCAGCTCCCAACCCTTCCCTCTCACTGACCCACATTATTATTGTGGCAATCCTCGTTGCCGCAGAAGTAAAACTCTGGAAGTGAGGAATTAATTGCCTTAGGGCTCTGATCATTTCTATCGGTGCAGAGATGATCTGTCAACCCAGGAACCATTCTAGCACCGAGCAGCTGGAGCAGCAAAGATCCCCATCTTTATGATCTTATTTTTAGTCTCTTCCCTTCGTTTCCAGAGCAGACAAACTTGAGGATTCACATTTTGGGTACAACTCGACTTTTGCTCTGCAGATACTACTTTAAACCATGATGTACATTGATTTTGATAGCATGCAGGGCGTACCAGGCTTAATTGATCAGTTCTGCTTGCACATTTGAGCTTATTTGCTGTACTCCCTGCTTTGCTTTCATTAGAAGTAAATGTAACGCTCAGGAAAGTTTCCAGAATTGACAACTCCGGAAACCGAAGTTCCAGCTGAACAGAACAAATCAAAGCAAATTTGTTACGCCCATGTGCTCCCTGCGGTTTAACCCCATGTCCTTTAGGTCAGCTTTATTGCTGGGATCTCCAACAGCATTGCCTGTGAGGACCAGCCCTACGGGTGAGGTTACGCTGCTCTGGTCAGCTGGCCATTAAAATATGTAGTGGCTATCAGGGGGTAACATGCATTGCCACCAGCAAAAGGCTGGATCCAGTCTGTCCATAAAGCTTCCAAAGCTTTATCTTAACAGTGCTTGTTTTACCAAGTCTAGCTTTGGATATTTGATTACAGAAACAGTCCCAAGCAATGAATTTATCTGTGTCAAGAAAAATAGTTACGGCTGTACATGGCACTTCTGCTTTGCTTGCCTAGAGACCTGCAGAGGACAGTGAAGGAGCAAGGCTGTGGGAAAGGGAGTTCTCACGCTACCTGAACTGGAGTGCATATTTCCCTGCGAGCCCTGTGTAAGTGATGCAAAGAGAGAAGTGCAGGGGAGAGAAAAGAGGGGGAAGTTCCCCCAGCAGGCAGTTCAGGGCAGGGGTCTAGGTTAGGTCTATCTCCATCACGGGGAGCCAGGAAAATATCCCCCAGGAGCCAGCCTGGTGCCTGGGGAGCAGAAAGCAGTGATCGAAGCCTCTCCTGTCCCTCCTGTGCACGGGACAGCCCCTTCAGCCACTTGGTGTTTGCTCATCCCCTGCAGCCTGCCTGCTGCTGGCCACTAGAACGTCTGTCCGATACCTGCGGTGGCACGAGAGCTGCAAACCCCTTTCCTACCCCCTTCGTTGCTGAGCACATAGATATCTTGCCGAGTTTACTGTACAGAAGGGTTGCTGTTGCTGCTCTTGCACAGATAATCCAGAGCAAATAGTTCCTGGACATAAGTCTGGTGCCCTGGAGAGACTTGCTGACTGGGGCGGCAGCCTTTCTGCGTTCAGCGCCGTTACCCTGCGTGGGCTGGAGTCTGCAGCTGGGGCCCACAGAAGCTCATACTACTGCTAGTACTAATGCCAGTAGCATGAAGCAGCTTTCAGAGACATGCCAATGCCTCCTCGCTCACACCTCATCGCTGACATCAGCAGCATTTCCTCAGCTTTAACCCCTGAGGAAAGGTCTCTCCTTACTGCTGCGGGCGGGGGCGAAGGCAGGGTGGGCTGTGGGAGCCACAGGTCACCGCTGCCGCCCCTTCCCCTTCCCACACACAGTCGTGCTTTTGTTCTTCACTTCACTTACCTGACCTGACAGACTGGAAAAGCCACCACGGGGCCTGGGAGGGGACCCTGCCCGCCAGGAAGCACCAGCCCGGCTGGAAGCAGCGTCTCCACCAGGGCAGGAGCCACTCATTTCCACAGGCAGAGCTCAGCATCGCCGAGCTGGAAGCCGGGGGAAGGGAGGGAGGAAGCTGCAAGGGCTATTTTTACACGTAGCTTCTTCCAGTAACGGT
Organism: Psophia crepitans; assembly: GCA_013399095.1. Lineage (NCBI taxonomy): Eukaryota > Metazoa > Chordata > Aves > Gruiformes > Psophiidae > Psophia > Psophia crepitans. The sequence goes on along the minus strand of VWZZ01000918.1, from coordinate 554,849 downwards.
TTATTGCCATTGCTACCTGAGGAGCAGGCTGTTTTGGGGCTCGTAAATACAGCCTGGCTCGTGCTTGCTGATGAGTACTAGCTGGATCACACTCCTCATAAATTGAAGCCAAAACCAAAATGCATTTGGCTGCTGATATTTTCATGTATCTTCTTAGAGGCAGATTACTTTGCAGTCCTGGTCCTTATCAGATATGTTAGACAGGTAAGCCCAGTCATTTTAGTTTCACTGGGTGAGCTGAATCCTCTCTTGGGATAAGTGGGAGCCGCTCAGCTAACTTGAATAGATTTTATACCTGTCCACAGTTCAGGGCCTCTGACTCTGTCCCCCAGCTATTTTAAAAGGCCACACACCGTGGTCTTAATAAAGATGCAATAAAGACCTGAAGCCCTTTTCCCATTTGGAAGTACACCAGGCACTGGGATGCAAAGGGATGCAGGACCACAGGAGCCCACACAGGGGATAGAGCCTAAAGCATGTCCCTGTCACCCAACAGCCTGCCCCAGCAGTTTTTGGGTGCAGGACCCCTGCTATTAGGTGCTGGACAGATGTGCCTTTATAAACTTCTTCCAGTTCATGTTTTTAGACACAGAATTACCTCTTTCTTACACTACTGCAATAGACATTTGGGTGAGCAACTCGCTGATGGGTCAGGCCCAAAGAGTTATGGTAAACAGGGTTACATGAGGCTGGTGGCCAGTCACTAGTGGGGTTCCCCAGGGCTCCATTTTAGGGCCAGTTCTTTTTAATGTTTTCATAAACAACTTGGATGTAGGACTAGAAGGTGTTGTGAGCAAGTTTGCAGTTGACGCCAAATTGGGAAGTGCACCTGGGAAGGGACAACCCTGGCTATACGTGCAGACTGGGGGATGAGATGCTGGAGACCAGACATGCTGAAAGGGACTTGGGGGGCCTGGTTGACAGCAAGTTGAACATGAGCCAACAGTGTGCCCAGGCTGCCAGGAAGGCCAACCGCGTCCTGGGGTGCATCAGGCACAGCATTGCCAGCTGCTCTAGGGAACTGATTGCCCCACTCTACACTGCGCCAGTGCAGCCTCACCTCGAGTANGCCTACAGCTTTCTCCCGAGGGGGAGCGAAGGGGCAGGCGCTGATCTCCTCCCTTTGGTGATCAGTGATAGAACCTGAGGGAACAGCATGGAGCTGCAATGGGGAGGGTTAGGCTGGAGATCAGGAAACGGTTCTTCACCGAGAGGGTGGTGGGGCACTGGAACAGGCTCCCCGGGGAAGTGGTCACCACACCGAGCTTGGCTGAGTTCAAGAAGTGTCTGGACAATGCTCTCAGTCATCTGCTCTGATTAGGCTGGTCCTGTGTGGGGCCAGGAGTTGGACTTGATGATCCTTATGGGTCCTTTCCAACTCGGGAGATTCTGTGATTCTATGATTCTACAATTCTATGATTCTACATCTGCTGCAAGGATATGGGGTGGCTGAAGTGACTGGCAATAATGAGATACAAGTCCTTTGTCTCTGGGTTACTGATTCAAAGTCAGGTGAGATAGGCAGTGACTGGGAGTCATTACTGCCTGACAGCTGCTAAATAGCTGGTGACAATTGGGTTTGTGTCCTTGGTCAGCTTGCTCATTAACAGGTGCCTGCATCTCAACACCGCAAAGAGAATGCAGTTATCAGCCTCATCCCTGGCAGTGATTTAGTAGATCTGGGGAAAGATGAACTGCTTAGTAACCAAGAGGGACTTGGAAGTATGGTCCAAGCCAGGAGTGGGGTGCAGTCATGGAGGAAAAATGTTTTATGCTAAACTACCCCTTCCCTTCTCTACCCCTGGGGTAAGCAGAAGAGTTAAGCCTTTGGAAGTACCAAGCCTACGCTTTTCAACAACGTCACACACTTGTTATTTCTCTTGCTTTTTCCTGTGATAGTGCTAAAAGACTCTTTAAAAGTCTACTGCTTTCATCTTAGGGAAGCTGTCCCTGGCCACAGAGACCCTTCTGTATAAGGCAAGAGACAGTCGATCTGTATCTACAGCACCCAGACAAAGAGGACACCACCTAAGGAGACTTTTTTTGATCACATCATTAAAGTGCTTTAAACGTTGGGCTGAAGCAGTGATTTAAAAAAAAAAAACAAAAAACACCAAAAAAACCCCCACAAAACCCACAACAAAAAAAAGCCAAAACAACACTAGAGGTTTAAAAACCTCAGAACTGCAACTTTTATATATCTGCATTTTACAACTGAAACGCAAAATACAGCAAGAAATACATCTTAGGTTTAAGTGCACTGCAAATATTCACAGAATCACAGAATCACGATGAGACGGCACCCTGGTGCCTGAGAGAGCTTAATATTTCCCCTTCCCAGTCCCTGCCTTACAATCCTGCATCACTTTGGCTAGCAACCTAACACATAGCACCTACTGCAGGGAAAAAATGGACAACTAATGAAAGCTGTTGCCTGTCCACATGTTACTTCATTAGCAGAATTCATCAAATGAGATGCAGGCCTTGGATCAGCCGCCGTCTTTCACCTACCACGTATGAGTGGCCAAACCTTGCAGAAGAATTGCAGGAAAGGGTCTCACTGCAGCAGGCATGCTTGATGGCTGATATGTAAAAGCCTGAGCTGGGCAAAACTGTCCATCATATCAGGGCAGCCTGGGTGGACTGGATGACCATTGTGGGCCCCTTCCAACTGAAATATTCCATTCTATCACATTTTGCACACACCTGTAACAAGGTTAGCTCGTGTCCAATGCAGGAATAATGCTGAACTGCTCAAAAGCACTTTTCAAGTAAACTTTTTCTAGGGAGACAATATTTCCGCTGCAGAAAAATCAGAGAAGTTGAAGTAAAGGGACATTTATATATATTTTGTTTGTCTGTTTGTTTGTTTTGTTTTGCTTTGTTTGTTTTGTTAGTGAGAGCTAAGAGCAGGACTCTTGTTTTTAAGTTACTGATTGTGCTTAATCACTGCTAAGGAGGGCGACTTCCCCATAACTGGGATGACCAAAGGAAAGCTGAATTCTCTGTGAAGACTCAGGGAAAGGGAAATAGAGCAAGATAAGAGTGGAGAGTCTGTGTTACCCGAGGCATTAAGAGAAGAGGCACACTGAAGTTCACTTTGCAAAATAGACCCTGAAAAAAAATCCTTAAGGACAGGTCAGCACATGGTGTTGGCAGCAAGAGGCCCCTGCATCACCATTCCCTTCATCCTCATCCTCATCCTCATCCTCACCCTCATCCTTACCGCCCCAACTGTGCCCACAGCCAGGTTTGGGGAACAAGACCCTCACCTGCAACTGGGTACTAATGGGAAAGTTTCCATTTTGGTTTTCTTTCTTCACACACTACTGAAGGTATTACTTTAAGGCAAATGATCCTTTTTCTGCAGCCTTGGCAACACTGTAGTTTTAGAGTGATCATAATACGATTATTACTGTAGGAGAATGTGAAATCAGCCATGAACCTGATGAGGTTGTTATCAGTGTCCAAGCTGATTTTGTTACAACAGTGGCACAGATAGGGAAAAATATATTTGGCTTTTTTTCAAAGTGGTTTACTTGGTATCATTTAAATCCTCTTTTTTTGCAGTGTTAAAATAAAGGCACTATTTTTATAGCTACAACATTTTTTGTCTTCAGGAGTGCGTAAAATAATCCCTGATAAATTCCTTATTCTTTACAACTCCCCCCATACTGCTAATTGGGTGATCAGATAAAATTCTTGCTCACTTACTCCAAAACAGCTATAAAAACAATTTATTTACAACTGCAATGATATTAAAATTAAACTCAAGCGTGAGAGCTGCTTCTTTCTGAAGGTCTCTGAATGTCCTTCGAGTTTATAAGTAATAAGTTCTCATGGGACACATGAATTCATGCCCTTAATCCATTCTGACTTTAAAAGTCCAGGTTCTTTTATGGAATGTCTCATTATACAAGCTCTTGCTTCAGCAAATGCACTTCCATCACTTTTCTCTGAAGTCTGTTTAATATAACATCTTCTGAATTATTTAATGGGCAAACATATGGATTAAATAAAGCAAACACATCTACCAGAGCTTCTATATGCCTTACAAACTTCGGACCAAAACTTTCCAAACTTTCTGCGGCTCATATATAAAATCCCTAAGCCGCAGACCTGGGCAGCGTTATGGTCTCTGTGCCATGGCACAGATCCCTAAAGCTGTGGCAACAGGTCTTCAGCAACCCCTTCCCACCAGCAAGAGGGCCAAATCCCAGAAAAGGACCAAGCTAGGGGTCAGACAGAGGAAAAATGTCTTGAGGCTAACGATAGCATCAATTAGAGCAGCTTTCAGATTGCCCTGGTGTGTGCTATGGATTAGAGTTCGGTTCACCTGTTTTCCCTGGCCCATTGCTCCCCAGTAGCTGCTGTCTGGTTTTCACTTACAATCACAGCTTCTTTCCTATGCCTTGCATTTTTTCCCGCTGCTCTGAAATTCAGTTCAAGACTATATTTCCATGTTTTGGAGTGATATATAGCCCACGGTGAATGTTTACCCATGTAAGTGTAAGCCAGCCTAGAGTCTGCCTCTGATTAATTTGAATTTAAATCTGCATTTCATTTCTCCTGACCTTTGGAATCTCCCTCCTGACTACTCATCAGAAAACCTTGATATGATAAATTAGAAATTCTTTTAGATCTTGGATCGGATTGGAATAATAATCACCCTGCTTCCCAAACATCCATCTGAGGCTTTGTTAGTTTCTTTCCAGAAACTGTGGATAGTCTAAGTCACAAGAGTTGCAGAAATTAAACTGGCAACACTTCCACATGCAAATTGAAGTGTTTAAGTGTAGAAAAAAATAGCCTCCCCTTCCCATGGTTCTTTCAGACTTTAAAATCCAGCCATTCTGACCACAGTTTATTAGTGACCCTTTTCTGAACTGTTCTGACACCATGGTTTCTTTACATGCTTTGATTAGTTTTATTCATAGCTGAAACTGTGAAGTAAATGCAGCAGCCGGTTGCGTCTGTTAAAGCTGAGAAATTGAACCAGTGTTTTATTATTCATAGCAATTTAGGTGCAAACCAACCAAAATCAAATAAAAAATTTCCCCAAAGTAATTGCTGTCTGAGCCAATTATCAGATCTATTTGTTGGCGCTGAACAAAAAAATAATAAAAAAAGACTCAAAATTTAACGAGGTAAAAAATAAACCCAGGCTCCAGCCAGAAGTTGCTGGAGCCTGAGCAAGACGGGCATGGAGGGGCCAAGAGGCTTGGGAACCTCTGGCAGCAGAACAGCTGATATTTATCTTAAGGTTGAGGGTAGCAGACAGGTATCCAGGAGGAACATGACTGGTATATTCCTTTTAAATTAGCTCTTTTCCTAGTAACGGGATGTACTCTTTAGGAAGAAGTCTTAGAGCCGGGAGCTGATCGTCATGTTGTTAATGTTAGGTTGATAAAAGGGGCAAGAAAAAAAGAGACATGCACAAGCTTAAGGTCTCATTAACTCCATTAACTGGAATAATTTGGATTCCCATCTGTAAAGAGTCCATTAATGAAAGCAGCATCTCAGTGTCCCAAACCAGGGGTCTACAATCTTGTCAGTGACGTTCCCGATGAGTGCCAGATCCTCTTAGCATCTATGGCCTGCAGATTCATGAAGGAGAGCTCAGGCTGTCTGCTGGCACCAGCACCACATCGGTGCTTTGCTCCATGTGCTCTGCAGCCAGATCTTCAGTATTTGGGCTCGTGTGGGGCTGGGATACCATGGAAAAGGGGAAAAGATGGGTAACATAGTGCTGCCGAACCCAGCGCAGATCCTTGAGTCTCTGCTGGAGCAAGCCTGGCTCTCACCTGGCTAATGGCAAGCTGGAGCTAGCAAATCCAGCCAGACCTGAGGTGGCTTGTACGGAGACACCCAAAATCTCCAGCAGCATGGTTGCAGCAAAATTCAGGGGGCCACCTGCATCCCAGCTGCTAGAACCAGTGCCAGGAGCAGTTTGGGGCTACTGGCTGAGCCTCTGCCCCCTTCATCACCCATGGGATGGTAGCAGCCCGAGAGGCCTCTCACGGTGGCAGCTGAGGAGCAATGTGTCGTGCGGTCACGCAGGACCTGCAGTCTGGACCCCATTTGTTGAATTAGTGCTTTTTTCTCTGTTCCTGCTGATTACTTCTAAAAAGCGATTATCTTCTTCAGTGCTTCCTTCTGCAAACTCAGCCTCAAACACTCTGGGAAGGGTTATTTCCCGCTTCCCCCAGTGTCTGCTGACCTGGGGACCAGCAAGATTATTTCTGAATCCTGTTGCTGATAGCTTAGTCAGCAGAGCTGCGGGTCGGGCCGGGGGGCAGCTGGTGCTTCCTTGCACCACCAGCCTGCAGCCCTTCCACGTTTTCTGCTGCGCCCATGGGCCCCCCACCTGTGTGAACTGCTGCTGTTCCTGTAATGCATTCTAGGGGTGTCGGCCCTATTTCATTTAAACGCTGCTCATCCCAACACACACATCGCAAAAACTCTTCCCAAATCCTAGTTTAAACTACCTTTAATCTTCTCTGTCATATCCTCTTTCCCGTGTGCCACAGTTAATGTTTGGAGGCACTGCAGTAGCACTGCCCTGGGAGCTGGGCCCAGCTGCGCTGGGTGCTGAACAAGCACCCAGAAAATGGCTTTCAGTTCCAAGGGTCTCGGAGTCCCACCAACTGCGCTGTGTTTTGGAGAGGGCCGTGTCTGCCTGTGAGCTGTCTGTGGTGTATAGCTGTAAACTCCACCTGGGTGCTGCGCCCAGAAAATGGGCCTGAATTCTCACAGCTGTATTTATTTTGGATTTTTCTTGTTCGGTATCAAAATAATGGAATTATGCCTGTGTTAAACAAGACATTGGCAGTCCTTCATGTGGATATACAGGAGACAGAAAATCGTTTTCCCTCTAAGTGCCATGAAACAAATTTTCACAAATATACTTCAGCAAGAGTTCATGATCCTCTTCCCTAATGAACTATGCTACACAATTAAATTTTATCACGTAGAAGATCAGGTCAGGTCCAAAAATTTCACCAGTTACTACTAAGTACACACAACGAGCTGCTTCAGTATTCTCTGCCTGATTTGCCAATTAACTTTGTATGTCTACAAAGATGACTACGAGTCCAGCATCCTAGAATAATGCAAATATTAAGAACGATTTAATTTGGAAGCTATTAGAAAAGTAACTTCAGTTGATTTGCATCTGTGCTTGCAGCTAAATAATTTCCCATTGCTTTTGCAGCAGAAGGTTGCTTCTTTCTCACACTCAATATTTTACTTTAATGTTTTAAAAATAATTTATTTCACTTGGGCAATTCTAGTCCTACTACATCCAGTGAAAAGGCAGGTTTGAAAGCCAGGTTTGCATCTTTATTCTCAGTAGGAGTTTTGCAGTACATATCATGGGTTAGCAGTAGAGCTGTAAAGGAGACAGTATACCAATGTACTGTACTTGCATTCCCAAACTAACCAATTACTCAAAAAGGTAATTTCATGTGGGTTTAATGCATTTTTAATTCTATTCTGTTCTAGCCTATCCTAAGCATTTTTTATCTTTCCAGTGATATACCGGATTCCTGCACCTTGTTGAAATCTATTCTCCTGGACACAACAGATTTTTGACAGGGGTGGTGTAGCTTGGGAGCCTGACTTTCATTCTTCTTTGTCCTGGAGATTTCTGGTCAGCAATTATAAATGTCATAGAAATATTATGGAATTACTGACTGCATCAAAACTGTATCCATCACATGGTTTAAATTCAATCCATGGGGCTACGAAGTCTTTGAAATGGCCCTAGGTGATATAAAATCTTGACTCTGATGAGGTGGCAGAGCTCGTGTGACCCAGTTTCAAAGGCTCAGTGCTGTGACAGGGTGGGAGGAGACTGGCGGAGCCTCCTTTCGCCCGAGCCCAGAAGAATTCCCTTTGCACTGGAGGAGTTCCTCGCGTAGAAAGGACAGCTCAGACGCACAAGCAAGAAGGATGTGAAATTAATAGGGGGAAATAAGATGACAGGAAGGGAGCGTGCGTTCCTGTGCATGCGTGCCCACGCGCAGGAGGCAGCGTGCTGGCTTTATCTGCAATTTTGAAGCACTGCCCTAATAGCAATAGACAAATAATCCAAGCATATATTACTGCTCCTCTGCTGTGCTGCTCATTGCACAGACAATGTGGTGATAAGCACGGGAAAATGCCCAGGGAGAGAAATGCAGCAAAAACCCCAGCGTCTTTTCCTACATTCACATCTATGCTGCAGAATTAGCCAAAGCAGACAGATGCCCAGACATCACCCTGTATCAGCCCATCCGGTGATCTCGGAGAGCGCTAACAGCGCACGAGTAATTGTGAGGCACAAGGCTGTTTTGTTTTGCATGGCGTGCATCTCCATTTGATAGTAACCATTTTAAAGTCTGGAAGAATTTTGCAGTCCCTAAGCTGATTTTACAAGCAAAGAGAAGTGCTTGTCAGCAAAGGTTAATGTAGCTGTCACTGCAGGAGAGCCCTGTGGGTAGAAAGAGTCTCATCTGGCTGTTTTTTAAAGGGCAAGAGTCATCACTGTGAACGAGGAATTCTTCCATTTCTAGGAGCCTTTCACATCATTGTAGTGAACTCCTGCGTAAGTTATCGCTTCTCTGTAGCTTCTCTGTTTTCATGATTATCAATATTTGTTGCTATTGTATTTTAAAGTCTTAAAAGATTTTTGACACTGTCCCACATGACATCCTTGTCCCTAAACTGAAGAGACATGGATTTGACGGATGGAACTCGCTCGATAAGGAGTTGGCTGGATGGCCGCACTCAAAGAGTTGTGGTCAATGGCTTGATGTCCAAGTAGACATTAGGTTCCATGTTAATATAAGAAAAAACTTTTTCACTGTGAGAGTGACAGAGCACTGGCACAGGCTGCCCAGAGAGGTTGTGGAGTCTCCTTCTCTGGAGACATTCAAAACCCAACTGGACACGTTCCTGTGTGATGTACTCTAGGTGGTCCTGCCTTGGCAGGATGGTTGGACTAGATGATCTTTCGAGGTCCCTTCCAACCTCTAATATTCTGTGATTCTGTGATCAGTGATGAGTGGCGTTCCTCAGGGCTCAGTACTGGCACTGGCACTGTTTAAAATCTTTTTTGGCGACATAGACAGTGGCAGTGAGTGCACCCTCAGCAAGTTTGCCAACAACACAGAATCACAGAATCACAGATTGGTAGGGGTTGGAAGAGACCTCTAGAGATCATGGAGTCCAACTCCCCTGACAAAGCATGTGCCCTACACTGGGCTGCACAGGTAGGCATCCAGATGGGTCTTGAATATCTCCAAAGAAGGAGACTCCACAGCCTCTCTGGGCAGCCTGTTCCAGGGCTCCATCGCCCTCACCATAAAGAAGTTCTTTCTCAGGTTTGAGTTGAACTTCCTGTGTTCCAGTTTTTGGCCATTGCCCCTTGGTCTCTCACTACCCACCACTGAAATGAGTTTGGCCTTGTCTAGTTGCCTCCCACAGTTTAGGTATTTATAAACACTGATCAGATCCCCTCTCAGCCTTCTCTTCTCCAGGCTGAAGAGACCCGAGTCTCTCAGCCTCTCCTCACAGGGAAGATGCTCCAGGCCTTTTATCATCTTTGTTGCCCTCTGCTGGACTCTTTCCAGGAGATTCGTGTCTTTCTTGAGCTGGGGAGCCCAGAATAGGACACAGTACTCCAGATGAAGTCTCACCAGGGCAGAAAAGGAGCATCACCTTCCTTGACCTGCTGGCCACGCTTTTTTTAATGCATCCCAGGATGCCATTGGCCTTCTTGGCCACAAGGGCACACTGCTGGCTCATGGTCAACCTGTTATCCACCAGGACCCCTAGATCTTTCTCTGTAGAGCTCCTCTCCAGCAGGTCATCCCCTACCCTGTACTGATGCGTGCGGTTATTTCTCCCCAGGTGCAGGACTCTACATGTGCTTTTGTTGAACCTTATCAGGTTCCTTTCTGCCCAACTCTCCAACCCGTCCAGGTCATGCTGAATGGCAGCTGAATGGCAGCCAAGCTGTGTGGCGCAGTTGACACGCTGGAGGGAAGGGTTGCCATCCAGAGGCACTTTGACAGGCCCTGTCAAAGTGGGCCCTGGCAAACTGTATGAAGTTCAACAAGGCCAAGTGCAAGGTCCTGCACGTGGGTCGGCGCAATCCCAAGCACAACTACAG
>VWZZ01000918.1:504732-535388 GCA_013399095.1 Psophia crepitans | reverse complement strand
CCGGGACCGCGCCCTGCTCCAGCGCTTCTACCGCCTCAGCGCCCGCCTCGACGGGCCCACCTACGCCGCCTGCGCCGGGCACCTGCAGGACCTGCTCTGCCAGGTGAGGCGTCCCGGCACGCCGCCCGCCCGCCGCCCGGCGCTCCAGGGCGCTGCGACCGCACGGGGGGCTGCGGCTGCACGGGGCGATCTGGGCACACAGGGGAATTCAGCCCCAGCACGGGGCTTTGGCCCGGGTCGGGGTGCTTCAGCCCACATGTGGGTGCCTCCACCTGTGCAGGGCTGCATCAAGTCCAGGTATAGATGCTTCAGCCCAGGCATGGGTGTGTTGGTCCGTGGAGGGTGCACTGGTCCAGGCACAGGTTTTGTTGGAGCTCACAGGGGTGCATGAGCCATGATATGGGCATATCAGCCCAGGAATGACGGTATCCGCCCGTGCAGGGCTGCACCAGCACAGGCACAGGGGGATTTGGGCAGTGCAGGGCTGTGTGAGCTGTGGCGTTAGTGCCCAGCCCAGGCAGGGGTACGTGTATCCCTACACAGGCGTATCAGCCACGACAGTAGTGCCCAGACCCCGGCACAGGTGCATTGGCCCACGTACGGGTGCATCAGACATTAGTGCAGCAGCCTAGACATCCTCCCAGGCACTGTCAGGAGCCACTGTCCGTCATTAGGTTTCCCAGTGGACTTTTCCACCTTTGGGAGGTGTTTGAAAGAGGAACAGGAATGTTCTGCTTTAATTCATGAGCAGCAATGCTCTGAGATGAGTGTGTGGGCAGTTACAATTTGCAGACCCCCCTCACCCTGCCAGGGTTAGATCCTTGGACCTGGTGAAGACACCCAGGAGGGGACCAGCCTGCACAAAACATGCTCCTTGTTATGCCCAGCTCATGGGATCAGGTGTTTTTTCATACAGGGTTAGAGCATCCTGAGATGCTTTTAGCGTGTGCCAGGTGCTGACAGTCCTGACGACGGGTGCAGAGTAATGCCTGAGGATGTGGCCTAGAAACCTCCGCGGCGGCATTCCCGCACGGGGGAAATTTCCACTGAGGTTGATGTTCTGTGGCCAGATAGGGTAACAGGATGATCACAGTCTTCGCAGAGCGAAGCGTCTGACCCTATCATCAGCGGTGGCCTCGTACGTATGGACATGCCCCTGAGGCAGAGTAGTGGCAGCTCTGTGCTGTGCAAGTGTAAATCTTAAATTAATTCAGACAGTGGAGTCTTGTCTTCTGTGCTCAGATGGGGTCAAAGTGGCTTTTCAGAAACCCTGCTCTTAGCATTTTGCGGGCTACCTCTTGTGTTCCTGAAAGCATGAAGAGAAAACCAACCCTTTTCCTCAACAGCTTCTAGAGAATTGATTTTTATTTCATCTCACATTGTACTGGAAACAAAAAATCTTTGAATATATTCCTGAAACGAGCAGTGTCCAGCAGTCCATTTGCAGACAGGAAACCAGTTAGCAGTGCCTGCTAAGCACTCCTTCTGCCTCTGGAAGCAATAAGTAAGTCTCTGGCGTACATCAGAAACCTGAACGTTGAAAATTTGTTCAGAAGCAGTGAAATATTTCAATATGGGAAAATGATTCACTGAAATGTGCTGATGAGCTCATTGCATGACCAGGCCAGACATGGCTGCAAACCACCACCTCTGGCCACACAAGCACTAAATGGAAGTTCAGGCGCCACAAACGCTCCGGAACACTCTGCTCCCATTCATTTGTTTTATCTACAGTTTATACCTAGACCTGAATTAATAAGTGGGTTTCTGTGACGTATTCAGCACACTTCTGTCTCTTCCTGCTCGCAATTCGTGATTTCTCTCAGATGGGATCAAATTATTTTGACAAGTGTCTCAGCTTGTACTCGTGGTGAGGATTCCTACCTTCTCTTAAACTGTGATTTGCTATGTGGTGCTGTGTCTGTTCCTAATGGAAGGGCAAATGGAAGAGCAGCAATATCCTTTCCTCCATGCTGCCCATGATCCCCCAGCCCCAAAACAGGGTTTCCCCCCACCCAGAAGCAGGCTGAGAGGATGCCTTTGGCCTTGGGGGGAGGGCTGCGGTGGGACATCCCACTGCCTGCCCCATAGCCTCAACACCCGGAGGTACTTTGAGGGGGGCAGCGGGTCTCAGGGATGTGCGTGGATGTGGATTATTGTGCGCTGGGATACAGGACACAAACTGCAGGAGAGCAGATGCCTCGTTCTGCTTCTCAGGAAACAGCTTGCTTAAAGGCTTGAGTTTCCAGATGGAGGTGGACAGGCAGTGTCAGGGATTACGTGAACGTTAGACTCTTCCCTGAGGAGCTTCCTCTGGGCTGAGAGCAACAGTAAAAAAGCCATTGTTTGATGTGGGTGTTTGTCCAAATTCAGACTGTTGCAATTGCTCAGATAAATAGCAGCCTATGAATTCCTGGAACAGACAAGACGGATTTGGCTAACTTGTCTTCATGTCACTTGTTTTGTTTTCTGATGAGTTATTTTCATAGTGTGAGCTTGTTCCAGTTACTGATCATCAGCCCATTAGCTTCCTCGGTCTTTGGACCACATCATAGTTTAAAATGAATGAGCAGACCGTGTAATTTGGAAATGAGAATTTAGATCTGTTAGTGATGCTGGGCTGTGACCAAGTATAGAGTTTCTTGGTGTTTTCAGTCAGTGAACATGGCAAGGCGATGCAAAGAGTGGAGGACCACAACATTTGATTCAGAAGCGGAGAAATTCAGGTATCAGGCTCCATCTCTTGCGGAATAAAAGTTGGAAGATATTCTGAATGTATCTGGAAAATACCCTAGGCACATGCTTGGGTACTGTCTGGCTAGTGATAGATCTCGGTACATCACCGCCAGCGTAACGCGCTGTATGCCACCAGGAGCGTGGTAAGGAGTGAAGAAGTAATCCTCAGCTGCTATTCAACCACACCAGAGGCTGGGGTGAGCAGCTCGCAGTAGCAAAGGGACGGGGAAGCCATACCTCTGCACTATTTTTAATTCCCATGCTGAAGCCTGGACATGGCTTTATAATGCCTAAGATCACTGCTTGCTTTGAAGGAGGCTTTTGGAGAACGAGGAGCACCCCAGTACTCAAGCGGTGGTCTTCCCCTCTCTGAATGTGAGACCTCTGTGGGCAGCAACAGGCTGAGCTCCCATCCAGCCCTGCCTTCACGTTCCTTTTCTGTTCCATTTCAATTCGTTTTTTAAGGCCAAATTTTCAGTCATAACGACTGCATCGGCAAATGCTCCGGCTCTTTCTGTCCCTGGCACGCCTCGTCCGACCGAGCTGAGCGCCGTTACCCAGCCTGCCCGTGTGGTTTCTGTGTTGTGTGTCACACGCAATCTCCTTTTTACCACATTAATTTCTGCTCATTTGAAGGCATAACAACCTTCATTTTGCAATGAATGGCTTGACATTCCAGGAGGAAAGCTTATTGTACACTAATGATCTGTTATATGGCCTCGGTTTATTGTGGTATGTAATGGAAAATAAAAATTAAATATTGTGTGTACTTATCAGCTAATTTAAATACTTCAGTATCTCGGGTGTTATATCTTTTCAGCTACTGAATAGTGCTATAATCTGCATTAACAAATAGCTCCCTATAGATTTAGAAACTTCTCCCTGTATTTTTTTTTTTAGACTAAGCTGGTTTTCTGTGGAAGAAATGCCATCTAGGAATTAAAAAATACAGGATTTATTCAAGAAGAATAGTTTCTCTTCCTACCTTTCTTCCCTCAGTTATGTCTGCCCTGTGAAAATAACTGAGCCTCCACTGAGTCATGCTAGGTTATTTGGAGAGCACTTTTGAGATGCTTGTTGGGACGATGCATTACAGCTAGAAAATAGTATGTGTTTATTACAAGGAAAAGTCCTCACAGAGCAGAACTGAGTCACTTTGGTCAGTTGCTTTGGTTAATCTACAGACAGCGTTACTGGATTGCAGTGGCTTTTTACCTAAGGAAAGCATGCCTGTCGGAGTTCTCGTAGTGGAGAATACCATGAACGATGTGATCTTGATTCAGTCCTTCGATAGATTTCCAAGGCTGCACCTTCCATAAACTGGGGTTGTGCTGCAGCCACTGCCAGTGGACCTTGCCTGGCTTGTGGCCATGTGGTGCTCACTGCCTGAAGTCCTGTAGCCTGAACATTGTCCACAGAACTTGGTGACCAGTGTCATGATCATGAGTGTCTGTAGGAAAATATCCACTGCCAAAGGCAGCTGGACCCGAGCAAGTCTGGTGTATGCGGTGAAGGCATCCCAGGGCTGGGTGCACTGCACAGTGCGAAGGCTGAATGTCCTTCTCCTCTCCTACACTTCCCAGTCCTTCCAACCGGTACATCACATATGTGTTTGAGGTGCATTGAGGTCTGGATTGCCAGATGATGAGGTATGGAAATTACAGGCTTTTGCTCCACCGACCTTTCCCGTTCCCTCCTCAGCCTGGAGATGCAAGACCTGAATCTCCTTAGCTAACTCCTTGTTTTCGCTGCCGTGCTGTGGTGAATCTGCTTATTATTTCATAGATGAAGTGAGAGCATCCAAGATAGAAAAGTCTCTTTGTCCCCAGTACAGTCTACTGGGGTGTTGTACAAGATACGTGTCCTCACTGGCGTTCTTACGTTAGTGCTATGGTTGGAATAAATGAGTAACAGCATGAGGAAGCCAGCTTTCACCAGGAATATTGAAGATAATTTCTGTCGATGCTGAGATAAACCCCACTTCTAAGACCTTTTCCTCTGCTAATATATCTTCAGAATAAACTGCAACATATGTGGCAATTAAGGTGAAATTTCTCCAATTAGTATTGCTGCTCAGCTGTTTCAAATCTGGTCCAAGAAATTTTTCTCTCTTTCTAGGAATGTTCTCCATATGCAGCTCACTTGTACGACGCCGAGGATCCCTCCACCCCCGTACGGACGATACCAGGGCTTTGCCAAGACTATTGCATGCAAGTGTGGCAAAAATGCCGCTCTATTTTTCGCTATCTCTCTGCGGACCAAGAGTTAATTGCACTGGAGAACAACATGGCAAAATTCTGCCGTTACCTGTCCTTGGAGGACGCAGACTACTGCTTTCCACACCTGCTAGCTAACCAGAACCTTAACCAAAACCTGGGGTTAGTGACTGCTGACACAGAGGGCTGTCTCCAGCTCTGCCTTGTGGAGGTCGCCAACGGGCTGCGCAACCCCGTTGCGATGGTGCACGCCAACGATGGTACCCACAGGTTCTTCATTGCGGAGCAGGTTGGCCTGGTGTGGACCTACCTCCCTGATCGATCCAGGCTCGAAAAGCCATTTCTGAACATCAGCGAAGCCGTACTTACCTCACCTTGGGAAGGAGACGAGAGAGGTTTTCTAGGTATTGTCTTCCATCCTAAATTCAAATTTAATGGTAAAGTGTATGTCTACTATTCAGTTGAAGTTCGTTATGAAGAGAGAATCCGAATCAGTGAGTTCAGAATTTCTGCTGCTGACGTGAATGCTTTGGACCATGGTTCTGAAAGGTATTGTACACACGTTTCTCTGGCAAATGTATTTAAGATCTCAGAGGGCAGCTTGTGCATTTTAAAGGTTGTTAATGAATGAGGGTTATTTAGCTTAATATTGTTCTTGCATTCCAGTGTGGTAGCAAATGAGTCCATGTCCATGTCCAGTTTGCTGAGACAGAGAATATGTGTGTCCTCCGTGAATGAACTGCAAGCGCTCAGGGATAAGTCTTCTGACATTTCTCAGTTCTACCATGTCAGAAGATTTAACTGCACGTTGGTTAAACATTATTTACAGTTAGTATTTTGGGGTTTGGGTTTTGGTTGGGGTTTTATTTTGGTATGGTAATGATTACCCTTTAAAATAGACTTCTGCAAAGCATAAGTGAAAGTAATTCTGAAGCCAAAGGTTTCCAAAGTCAGTATAAACAAACTTGGTGGTACCCGGCCAAAGATGGATTTGGCCCTACATTTCTTTATCTGAATGACAGCTCAACCCTGTGATATGACAACTTTAATTACATAAAATGCAAACCACTGGGCTATTACTGAGTGCATATTGATTGGAAATTTGTTTGAGTCTGATCCTGGACTTGACCTGCATTGATATGCACAGATAATGAGAGGTTTGTTTGTGGAGTGGGTCTATAGATTTGTAACCTGCTGCAGAACCACGTAACAGAACCACTGATTTAAGAGACCCTTGACTATTATTGATGGTAAGTTTTTGCTTTGTTGCGTGGGTTATATTTGGGGCTTTCCAAATACTCAGCAGTGGATGATTCTAGCTCAACAACGCACTAATTGTAGCCTAATGACAGAAAGGGGGTGCTGGTTGATAAAGCAGTGACAGCAATGCAGTGTAAGCAGCACTGGAGATGACAGGTAAGGGGAACTGAAATGTGGTCCTCAGAAAAGTGAGTCAAGAGGTTAAACCTGCAGATGTCACGGCCCATGAGCTGTCTTGTTTAAAAATCCTCAGGCTCTATGTTTGTAACATTTTCTGTGCTTATTTAGCTGATGGTTAGTACGGCAAAAGCTTAAGAAAATAAAATTGTGGTCCTGTTGTGCTTGTGTAGGCACGGCTCCCACTGACTTCATCCTGAGGTGCTGCCCAAGAGGGAGCTTCGGCCAGCACATGGTGTGCATTGCCTTAGCGGGAAGGCATATGTCTGTTTGTCCGCAGATGTTTGCTCAATGTGTGTTGTTTTCTTTCATCTTCTTTGGGAGGCTGAGGAGTCACCTTTGTGTCCGAACAGGATCCTCCCTCGCTCCTGCTGCCAGCTGGAGACTGTGCGCTCGTGCACCGTTACCTTATCTCAGAGGTGGTGACGTTTAGCAGCAGGGGACAGAATAATTACGTAGTTGGGTTCCTTCCCACAATTTACAGTCTGATCACAAATTATCAGTACTTTCAGAAGGGAAAAAAAACACTTGCTAAAAATGAGGTGGTATAAGTGATTATTATTTGGTGTTGCAGCTATTAAAATGTGCTGTCAGCACAAAATATGGACTTTTTTAGAAGCTGGAGTAAACTTCAGTTATTATACATAGGAACCTCCACTGCATGTATTTGAGGCTTTGCCTTCTATAAAGTTATCCTTTTATATATTTCACCCTTTTCTTACTATGAAAGGGATGCCAGCTGCATAAAATAAACAGATAATAGTAAGAGACAGTTAGAGTTTAAAATTAAGGTAAGGGTTGCTGATGCTGCTTTGAATACCTTTTGTTAAAATGTTGATTTTTTTTTTCATTGCTTTTAACCACTCTTTAAGCTTGTAAAGTCCTGTGTAGGTAATTAGCATTTAAGGATTCTTCTCTGTTTAAGGATTTAACGATTACTTAATGTTTGAAAAGTTTTAGGTTTGCCTTGGAAGTACCTGTCAGGATTGTGCCAAATGCAGTCCAGATGCACAGATGGACTGGAGTCCTTTCTCTCGCAGCTTGCAATCGGATTTAAGCCGAGACGCCTTTTCTTAAAAAAAAACAAAAACATTTAACAGGGAGGGAGGAAGAGTCAGAGGAAAAGTACAATTAATTAAAAGTATATTCTGTCATGTGATTTCCCAGATTTTCCTTATTACACAGTTTGGTGTTTCTGTAACCCAGAAAATATACTGGAACTGTTTAAGGTTAGAAAATCAGCTATGCCCAAGTAACATTCAGTAACGTGGATATGGAGGAATTTGCATCAAACCTGATCTGTTGCTGTTTCCATGTGTCAAAGGCAACACTGGTGTGACGTTGCTCTGCCCTTCGCTTAGGGCTTGTGCAGTTGGTAATGCCTCCTCCCTGTTTTTGTTTAGGATAATCCTGGAGATAGATGAACCTGCTTCCAACCATAATGGAGGAGAGCTGCTCTTTGGAGATGATGGTTATCTCTATATATTTACTGGAGATGGAGGCATGGCTGGGGATCCTTTTGGGACCTTTGGAAATGCCCAGAACAAGTAAGAGTGGACCTATCCCTATGGCAGCTCCAAGCCACCAGCATGCAACTGTGGGGCAACAGTTGTGGGAAGCTGGTGCCACCTGAGGGCTGTTTGGTGACCCAAGGCAAATTAGACCACAGAATCATAGAATCATAGAATATCCTGAGTTGGAAGGGACCCGTAAGGATCATCGAGTCCAACTCCTGGTCCCACACAGGACCAGCCCAATCAGAGCAGATGACTGAGAGCGTTGTCCAGACACTTCTTGAACTCAGCCAAGCTCGGTGCAGTGACCACTGCCCTGGGGAGCCTGTTCCAGTGCCCCACCACCCTCTTGGTGAAGAACCTTTTCCTGATCTCCAGCCTAACCCTCCCCGTCGCAGCTCCATGCTGTTCCCTCGGGTTCTATCGCTGGTCACCAAAGGGAGGAGATCAGCGCCTGCCCCTTTGCTCCCCCTCATGAGGAAGCTGTAGGCCGCCATGAGATCTCCCCTCAGTCTCCTCTTCTCCAGGCTCAACAAACCAAGGGACTTCAGCCTCTCCTCATACATCTTCCGCTCTAGACCCTTCACCACCATCTTTGTTGCCTGCCTCTGGACACTCTCCAATAGCTTTATGTCCTTTTTGTACTGTGGTGCCCAAAACTGCACCCAGTACTCAAGGTGAGGCCGCACTGGCGCAGTGTAGAGTGGGGCAATCAGCTCCCTAGAGCAGCCGGCAGTGCTGTGCCTGATGCACCCCAGGACACGGTTGGCTTTCCTGGCAGCCTGGGCACACTGTTGGCTCATGTTCAACTTGCTGTCAACCAGGTCCCCCAAGTCCCTTTCAGCATGTCTGGTCTCCAGCATCTCATCCCCCAGGCTGAATATAATCATCTTGAAATGGTTTATTTTCCAGAGACATTGAAAGATTTGTTGTATCCAAAACAGAAAGAACGAAACCCTAGACTTTCCAAAACCCCCATCTCTGATGTTTAACCAAGGTCTAGTTTTATTTCTTCTTTTTTTTTCTTTTTTTTTCTTTCCTTTCTTCTCCCAATACAGATCAACCCTGCTGGGCAAAGTGCTGCGGATTGATGTGAACAACAACGACCGTGGGCCTCTGTACCAAATCCCTCCTGACAACCCTTTTCTTGATGACCCTAAGGCTCGTCCCGAAATCTATGCATACGGCGTGAGGAATATGTGGCGCTGCTCTTTCGATAGGGGCGAACCTCAAACCAAGGAAGGGAAAGGGAGGCTCTTCTGCGGAGACGTGGGACAGAATAAATACGAAGAAATTGATATCGTCGAGAAAGGGAAAAATTACGGCTGGAGGGCAAGGGAAGGATTCAGCTGCTACGACAAAAAACTTTGCACCAATTCTTCCATGGGTAGATAGATGTTCTCTCTAAATTACCTGTCTCACACCATGCAGTTTTCTGCACCGTCATTTTTAATTCCTGCCTTCAAAGCCTGGCTATTTGATGGAAAACACACATTTCTGAGATGCAAATCTGTGCGGTCTCAGTCTAGAAGGGAACTGACTTGGGGGTAAATATTGAAAGTCCAAATGTTGCCATTTTTGAATTAGGAGGAAAATGAAAGTGCTAGCTGTTGTTTTCTAGGTGATCTGTGCTGTTAGCCAAACTGCCTGGTGATTCTGTGATTTAGGGTGACAATTTCATCTTTTCCGCATAAAATGAGCTTTCCTGCAGGAGCGAGAAAATTTGCAGCAGTTGTATTTTTCTCCGTAACTCAGGAGTAGTGTCCTTATTTTAAAAAAAGAACGAAACATATTGTAGGCTGGCCGCCCCGTGTGCAGTCTGCCTGCTTTGCAGGTAATTGAGTGTACCATGGATTTTTGTTTCTTTTAGCCATGCCAAAAAGGAAAACCTTTTCTTTTTTTCCCCCTAAGTTTTCAAACCTGCATTCAGGGTATTTGCTGGCTGGCTAAATTCCAGTGCACGTGTGAAGTCAGAGTGTTTTATGTTGCGAGGTCTGATGTGGACCACATCTTGTGCTGGAGCATCTCCCCAGAGATCCAAGGGTGCAGTGGGCTAGCACCGATTTGCACTAGCTGAGATTCTGAGGGTTTTTTTTTCTCCCTAATGTGCTATGTGGTGGTGTTTAACTTCCTTCCTTTTATTAACTTAGCTACAAGTACAGTGGTAGTGATTTAGTGTTTTTTACAAAAAAATTTGAGAGCAGGGAGCAGCTCTGTTGCCCTCCCTCTGCTGAAGCCGTTGTCAGAGAGCCCGCTTAGTGCTCTCCTGTGTGACAGCGCCTGCATGAGCGTTCGTGGCACTTTACTGAGGTCTCCAGGGATTTGGAAGGGATTCTTATGCCTTTAGAGACCCTTTTGTTAGAACAGCGAAATGTCACAGCCCCTTTAAAATGATAAGCGCAGCTGAAGTTCAGAAAACACCTACTTTACATGAAATGCCCGTGGTGCAAGTTCCTCGCTCGCAGAGCTGCTGGCTTTGCTCCTTCAGGCATCTGCTACATGGGCAGGGAGAAGGGCTGAGAAGAGGAACGGTGGGTACTGTGAAGACATACTGGTAACCCAAGAGTTTCAAAAGAAAGGGGAGGAAGCTTCCAATGGAGATCCTCCAAATCAGTGCATTTCCCTCTGTTTTTCTTCTGTGTTGTGTTTTACCTTGCATTTGACAATGAATGTGCCAGAACGACATCTTGCCTGTGCCACACCATAAATATTTGATGGGCCTTTCAGGTTAAGCTCCCCTGTCTCAGAGAAACAGAAGCTATTTGCACTGACATCTGACATATCTTTTCATCAGTGCCTGCAGTCCGGGGTTACCTGTCTCTGTTTTCCAGGGGTGCAAGTGACTCTAAGAGTAAGCTGCAAATTCATAGCAAAACCAGCCAGGCTGTGTAGGAGTGGGTGAGAAGCAGCACTGACAGAGCTGGGCTGTAGCAGGATGAGAAGGGCTCAGGAGAGTGGTGAGGTGTCTGGGTGATAGCACTCAGGCTTATCAGGGAATCAGCTTATACTGCAAGCAGAACACCGACCGGTCTCTCAGAGCTAGCTCGTCCTTGGTGAGCACAGCCAGCTAGGCAGGGCATCGAACACGCTGCTGAAAGGGTGAAAATCAAACTAGACCTGACTCTGTCGGCAGTTCATTTAGTTAGAAGATGCTCAGACGAACCTGATTGTGTCGTCTAGTCTCAGAACTGTCTAGATAAGCAGCTATTTTGCATCATATGCAAAACAAAGCAAGTCACAGATCTTTTCTCCTCTACAGATGATGTGCTTCCAATTTACGCGTATCCACACAAAATGGGCAAGTCCGTTACGGGAGGCTATGTCTATCGTGGTTGCGAATCTCCAAACTTGAATGGCCTGTACATATTTGGTGATTTTATGAGTGGGTAAGTAAACACTTCAGATACTCACTAAGCTGCAACCCCAGCAAAAGCCCTCCAGCAATACTACGCCTGCCTGCCAGTGCTCGTGCAGTCTAACCATGGAGGATATGCCGCTACTTGCTGGTTGCAAGCGCTGGGCAAAGCCTGCCTGCTCATTGCAGAGGGCTCACGTGGCGTGTTTTATATAACCTTTAGTCCATGGTGCTGTGCAGGAATGCGGTCTTTGCATTCCAGCAGCCATCGATGTTGCTGATTTACATAGTTCCAGTACAAGTAAAGGAGGAATGATAGGATGTTAATTCAGAGTCCTGGAAGTGGTGTAAAAAAGCATTTGTATGCATCCTAAAAAACCCCACCGCTCTGATGCAACATTTCCCAACACCAAAGATACTGAAAGAAAAAAAAGAACATGTTGTCCAGTAGTGAGTCTGTGATGAGGGAGGGGCATGAGCCTGCCTTGTTTTCCCCCCACCTCCTCTGCCTTGGCTGTATCTGCATCTCCCGGGTCTCTCGCACGCCGTGCCTGCCCTGGCAGACGCACTGGTCCGGGGCGCAGGAGAGAGGCTGCAGAGCTGCGGTGAAGCCAAGTGCTCTGCATCTCTGCCAAGGTCCCCCCAGTCTGACATCCTTTAAACCCTCCCATATAATTTTTTCCTGTGCATGTGTAGCCCCTGAAACACAAGGTGTTGCAGGGTTGTATAATATATGTGTTTTACTATTAACAATCTTTTGTTTCTTGGAGGAGCTACAGTTCCTATAGTAGCTAATGCAGGTAGGAAGCATGAAACATCCTTTCCGGTATCCTGATTAATGTTCATAAATTGTCTTCTTGGTTGCTTGGTGCAAGTCCTTTTTTGCCTTGCAGACGCCTGATGTCTTTGAAGGAGGATGGCGCTACCGGAGAGTGGCAGTACAGTGAAATCTGCATGGGGACGGGACAGACGTGCATGTTCCCGGGGCTTATCAATAACTATTACCAATACATCATCTCCTTTGCTGAAGATGAAGCAGGTAATTTTTTAACTTGCTGTTGCACTGAATGACATGCCTGTGGTTTCTCTTCGGAGTAAAACACCTGAGAACAGGTCAGAGAGGGCTTCTAGGAGGCCCTGGGTGATGGGGAGGCAGAGCACGAGTCTGTCAGTCTTTAAAACACCATGGCTGAGATTCCCAGCATCTCCCAAATATCAAATCAACATTACAGTCTTAATTTTGAGGCCAGTGTGCCACGCAGTGACTGCAGGGGGAATTGGAGAGGCAGTTCTCCGCAGGACTGAGTCTGGGAGTGCTGGGTGTGCTGCTGCCCCCTCCCTCCCCTCTGGAGGGATGGGGAATGGGTAGGGGGAATACCATAAAGCACAGCTGGGAAAGGAAACCTCATTCTTCGCAGTGCCATGCTGTGGGGAACGCAGGCCCTGAGAGACCGAGAAGCTGATACCCAAGTGAGAACAAGTCTATGCTCTTGGCTAGTCAAGAAGGCTGTTGGCCTTATTAATGGATACAGGAAAGCAGATGTAACGAACGGTAATTACGAACCTGCTCACCCTGGCCTGGAATATTTGTACCTCTCGAGGTGACACAGAGTGAAAGCCCTACGTTAGGTCTCGAGTGAGGCATTGGCAAAAGGCTGCTTAAGTCCATATTTTATTAGTGCCAGCTGGGATTTTTCCTTGCACAAGTGAAGGATCAGTCTCAGTGGAGCTTTGCATAGCTGTGTTTTTAAGACTGGAGACATTTTGCTTTCTAGGAGGGAGCTGCTCCGATTTGAAAAGGAGGAAATAAAGAATCCTGGGGTGAAAGCCGGTGGTTGCTCCCCTTGTTTGTACAGGGGTATGGTTAATTGCCCAGCACTGCAGCAGGGCCAGCAGAGCAGGCAGCTCAGCTGAGGATGGGGAAAGGATGACCCATGCAATGCTCAGCCCCATTGCTAAGGAGTTGCAGGAGTTTGTGTTCAGCCCCGTTGTAGGGAGGTCCCAGCTTTGGTCACAAGCACCCACTTCCAGAATGCCCCAGTTTTTAAACATCTGTTTCTCCTGCAGGTTATGTCAGGTGTGGATGTTGCAAATGTGCATTGCATATCATATAAATGCAAATTTTATCATGTAGATGCGAATCATCCAAAGTAAGTACTAGCTCAAAAGTTTGAAGCTGTTTTGCAGTGTTGTGGTGAGAAGGATATCTTACCCTAAAATCAGATTTTCCTTAGCTTAAATCAGCTTTAGGCCAATTCAGAAGGCTGCCAAGTGCAGTATCAAGCTATTAGTTGCAGCCCTTGCTCGTGCACCCGGGCAGCGGCGTGTCCCTCGTCCTGTACCTGTGCGCAGTCTGTGCGAAGGGGGGTGAAACGCTGCCGCCCTTCTGCCCTGCGCTGTTCACGCGCACTTCGCAGAAGTATAACAGAGCTGGGGGAAAATTTGGGCTGAAGGCTGTTCTCAGAGGTATTATTTGCCTTGTGTTTGCTTTATTATAACGGAAGGAAATCTGGTGATAGCAGTGTAGGGAGTTTATCTGCAGTGAACAGCCTTCTCTTGCACCTTTTTTGGTGTGCTGGGAGCCTGGTTTTTTACAGGTTTATCACACAGTTTATTTTAACAAGCTTTTCTTCACAGAAGTGTTTGTTTTTTGGGGTTGCTGCTGTGCTGAATGTCAGTCCGGGGGGTGCAGGGGATGTGTTTGTGCCCTGGGGACACCTGTGGGTTTGGCTCATTGCACAGTCATTATAAAGCCAGCAGCCCTGTCCCCTGGCAGCCGAACGTGTCGGGGACAGCCCAGGCACCGTGCTGTGTCTGGGGGGGGAAAGCGGGGGGATGTGAATCAGGCACCACTGCACCGCAAAACGCAATGTCGCGTGTTTCGCATCCCTGTTTGGATCAAGGCTGCCTTTGGCCTGCGGTTCATGGAGCCCACCAGGGAAAGGAGGAAAGCACCCAGGGGTGGCTGGTTTCTGCCCTGGGACCATCCAGAGGAGCTTGGCCTGCGGCAGCACAGGAGAGCAGGGAGGAGAAGGGAGACTCAGCAGCCAGCAGCAGCTGCCGCCGACTGCCCACATCTCCCTTTGCTCGCTCTGAGCTCTCCGCTCCTTCCCCGCTTCCCCGTGAGGTACCTATAGGAAGCCCAAATACATCTGCCGTACTCACTACACAGGTCTCTGCTGCACACCCCTCCCTTTATTTTTTTTTTAAATACACCAAATTTATTTTTTCTCTCCAGTCCTTTTCATTGGACTGCTCAAGCACTTGAGCTGAAAAAGTGGAGAGTGCTGGAGGGAATTCTTACCCCAGCTTCCCCCGCACAACAGGAGAAGAAGGATGGAGATGCAGTTAAGAGAAAATATGTCAAATAAATGGTGATGGAAGTTGTTAGGCTGAAGGTCGAGCCTTATCCATGCGACCTGACAGAGCTCTGACGAACCAGATGCCTTTCATGTGAGATACATCTCACTCTGTGAGTGTGTAAGAGAAAGTAAAAGCAAAATCTTGGTTTCCTGTAATTCACCCCAAAGGAGTGCTTTATCCAAAAGAGCAGAAGGCAGTGTGAACATTAATTTAATTTCCTTTCATTTTGACAATAGGAATTCAGGGTTTCACTGGTATGCATTACTGGAGTTAAAGAACACAGATCAGCCTGGATGACAGCTGGTCTGGGCAGCTGAACCTGCGGTGGAAATTTGTCCCAGTAATATTTCATGACAACCTGTAAAAGCTCCCAGTCACTAAGAGTATTTTGTGCCACTGGACTGCAGATGAACTGTCACTACAAACCATGCCTTGTTTTCTCCAGTAGCCTGATCTCCATGTCGGTCCCAGGTTTCCTGATGCTTTCTGAGCTGTGATGCTGAGTTCATACCTTTGTACTGCACAGGACAGAAGCTCCAAGGAGAGGTTGCATGGCTGTTCTTATTTTTTTTCTCAGGGGAACTTTACTTCATGTCTACTGGCATACCGAGCGCCACAGCACCTCATGGAGTGGTATACAAAGTGGTGGACACCTCCAGGTATGAGATGTTCTTGCTGCAAAGCCTAAGTGTGGTGCAGTGTGTCCGGGTGTGGATGTGATGAATAATGCTGATGAACTAACTAGTTCTTCCATGCCGGGCCCCTCTGGAGCTTGATCAAGGAATGGCTGGAGCAACCTGTTGTGGGTCTGCATTGCTTCCACAGTTGTAGGAGTCTACGCTGCCTGGTGATCACCAACTTGTAATGGGGCCTGTTGGCGTTAGGTGGGTTGGGAGATTTGTTCCTGAAAGATAAAGGACAATTTTGTGGATGGCTTGTCTTTCCCAGGCAAAGTTTCTCTAGACTTTTGCCCAGAAGGAGGCAGATTTTCTCAAGGTGTTTACTCTCAGCTCTTCTCCGTCCCTTGTAGCCAGCTGCATCTCCCATAAGAGCCCCGTGCCCAGTCAGATGCAGCTGAAGCTGACCCAGCATGACGTGCAGTGCTTTCTCAGGCAAAACGAATGTAAAAAAGGACATTATTTTTTGTTTTTCACAGAGGAAAATGGTTTGGACAAGGAAATAAGACCATTGTTATACCTTCTGGATCCCATGTGCACATGTCTTCAGACTGAGCAAGGCAGGGAATAGTTGTGTTTTACGAGAAGACTTATAGCTGTTTTTTCCATCTTCCTGTTTTTTAAGCATTACTATTATTGGCGAAACACCAAACTACTTTCAGCCAGACATGTAGAGTGAGACTTTTGTAGCTTTTATTTTTTTAAGAACGGATTAAATTTACAGCTGTAGCTATCTGAGCATTTTGAACCACACCTCTTTTCTGGTTTTGTGTTGGAACCAGACCCCAAAGTTAAACAGCCCCCAGAGCTGCCGTGTGTTTTCCTCTGACCCTCCTCTGTCAGGAGCATTTTCCATTATCTCACACAGTGGAAGAGTTCCTGTAAACTGTGTACTAAGAGGCTGGTATTACACAACCTTTGCAAAAATAAAGCAAGCAGAAGTCAAATGGAAGTCACAAGTTTAAGTTTAGAAGAAGTTTCTTCAGTGTGTCGAGTACAGCAATAGGAATAAGAAAGAACTCAAGAAACTTCATAAAAGTAGGGAACATCCCTTTGGCAGTAGTTGAGAGGGGAGCTCTTTGCCTTCCACAGAAATGCAAATGCAAACAATCTAATTACAAAGGAGTTATACCCTCCAAATGCAAACATCATGCATCTTTGAACCAGTTGAAAACCTCTGAAGAAGGCTGCAGATTAACGAGCAGCCAGCGTAGGAAAAAGTGATGATGAACTGGATGTAACTTTTCAGAAGTGACATTCACCTCAATGACAAACAAATCTGTCTCAAAACAACACATGATACTATGAAGAAGCCTCTGTAGGAGACACTTAAAGCTCTTGTTTGAAACTAAGGCATTTTTGGTTCTACTTTTGTAGTAGTGAGTCTTTTGTTTGGGCTTTACATACCGATAATAGTGTGTTATTTTGCTTCTCTGAAGACGGCCTGAAAACTTGCGTACACATGACCTTTAGTTCAACGTACACTGTGCTTTGTGTTTTTTAATTTCGGTTTGATTAATCTCGTTCTGTAATGCTTGAACCTGCCAGTGTTTTATTTCCTTAATGGATTCAGCAGTGGCAAGTGAAAACACAGCCAGAGGACTTGTGAATATTTGGACTTTGATCAGCGGAGATATGTGATTGTTTAATTATGTTTTCTACTGTAAGAGATTACTTGGATCATTTAAACAGACATTTCTTTTTTTTCCAATCAGCGTTACATTCACTGAAGAACAATGGGAAGCAAAGGCTCATGATGCCAGGGCAAAGGAATTAATTGTGGGCTGTATGTGTCCTTTTTTTCTCAGGAGAGCTCCACCAGGAAAATGCCGAGTTGAGCCATCGCCAGTGAAAGTAAAAAGCAAACTCATCCGGTTTGTGCCAAAGGAGAGTAAGTGTCACTGTTGCTGGTTATTACTGGTGCGTGTTAGCTGGCAGCAAATACAAACTCCAGGCTCACGCTATCTCTGTGTGTGGAGACCACCCAGGACTTCACTCTTCAGAGTATCCTCAAAATTAATTCTTACCAGCTGTTTTGGCTCTGAAGAGTTGTTTCAAATACGGCATAAGGTATTTCCCCTCTCGGTCGTGTGAAATCTCTGTAGTTTCTGCCCCTGTACATTTTCCCTTTTCCATGCTACATTGTAAGGGTTTCATTACTAGTTTGGTTTCCCCATAGCTGTTTCTGTTATTTGATGGTACTTTTGAGCAGTAAGTGATTTTTTGCAGTGCCTTCAGGTAGCGAGGAGCACTTCAGGAGCTGAAGGATATGATGGCTAAAGGGTTGGGTAGTAGCTCACTGAGCAAGATGAGGGCCAAGTCACTGTTACTTGTGAGTGAGAGAATATGGGATGAGAAAATGCTCCCAAAGGAACTGACATGATCAGCCATTCAGGTGAACTTTTGGCTTATCCAAACCCTCCAGGGCTTTTTGGTTGCTTCGTACTGAATGAAGTATTGTACTGCTAAAGCTGGAGTAGTCAACAATGTAGCCGAAGCTGCAGCAAGCCAAGTACTATTTATGTTAAATGCAAAAGCCTAAGTACACTATTAGGGTCTCAAAATTAGGTTAGGTGGCATCACCTTTCTTTTCCCCTGTGCATTTTGTTTACACATGCAAGTACCTAGGCAGTACTCTAACAATTTTGTCATGAAGTTCATATTACTGTAGGAACTCCATTGTCAGAACACTTTTATTTAATTTTTAATTACATTCATCACGTTACACTGCATTTGACTCATTGACAGTTCCTACAGCTTTGACTTCAGGGAGGAATGAGGGCGCTCAGCACCTTGCAAGACTGAGTCTTTAAGGTGGAACAGCTAATTATTAACTGTTGACATGCCTGAGCACTCAGCACGTCTTCAGGAACATTCTCTTTGCAAGCTGTGCACACAGTTTCCAAACATTGGTAGTTTGGTTCATGTTCAACCAGCTTTGTCTCTGTTTCTGCTTATGCATTATTCTCTATGCAAGGCCAAAGTTCAGATTTTTAAACTACACGTATAACTAAGTCTTTTGGGTTTGTTTACGAGGTCGTTTTCGTCATAAAACTTAGAAACAGTGGGAGAGATTCCGCCAGGTGCCTCGAGAACTAAATTCATGTGTAGGTGAAAACCAAGCGTGAAGATTTTGATTCAGAAGCATGCAAACAGAATGTGCGGCTGTAAATATTCGGCTGTTTTGGTTAGTGCTTAGTGTGAATGTAACAGAATCGCCAAGGCACGCGGCTTGCATTAGCTGGATGAGTGCATTTGTTGGAAGCCTATGCAATAAATAGCTTGACAAAGAGTAATATCTAATATCAACTTGATACAGTGAGGTGAAAAGCACTCCCAGGTGGCCGTTAGCTTTCATGCAGTCCTACATATCATTATATGAGTTCCAGGATTTTTAAGTGCTTTGCCAGATCAGGCTCCAGCAACTGAGGTGTGCACAGGTAGGGCTTTCACATCTCTCCCTTGCCTTCAGAACCTCAGCTTCCAGAGAAAGGAAAGCTTTTCATGCCATAAATATGATTTTGCTCCAAACAGGGTTATCTGGAAAAACTGGTCTTTTGAGGACAATAAATACTAAGGGTGAATAAGACAGTCATATTTTTCCCCCATCTCTGTACTACAAAGAACATGACGAATGAGAACGGCCAAGTTTAGGATATAATTCAAAAAAGTCGTGATGTCTTTGCAAATTTCTGTGACACTGTCTCAGCTCAGTTGGTTGTTATTCTGAGCAATTCTGAATTGCTTCCTTCTGACAAGCTAAAACTTACTTTCAAGCTAAAAATAGAGCATATGTGAATAAGCAAGTCCAGTAACGCCTGGAAACTGTGACAGCAAAGCATTTTCAGCTCTTCAGAGTTCAAGGCTCTTTTACTTTTTTTTCATAAGGAACTAAAAACCCAACCCCAAATCCTGTTTTATGTGTTGTCCTGGCAACTCCGCTCCTCTTGCACATTCCAGTTGCCAGAGAGAATTGATTTTGAATGTTCCTGATTTCAGCTCCTCTGAATAAAGCATCTGGCCCAGTGGGGAGGCCGGCGCGCTCGGTCTGGTAATGATCCAATCGTTAGTAATGAGGAGAGGAGCAGGAACAGTGTCTGTCTTTAAAATGCTTTCAGCAGGGGAGAAGGGTATGGTGGGGAACTCCTGCCCGTGAAACTCCAGCGCCCACCCTTTAATGGCCAGGCTGAGGTTTTGCTGATAAACTGCTTGGAGTTTCCTTCTTGGGAGAAGATTACTAGTTGGCACTAAGCCCTGCAGTCGTCTCCACTAACTAAAAGCAGCTGACATTTTTTGCGAAGGAAATACTGGCTCACCGGGAGCCTTGTTGCTTCTCAACAGGATCAAGGAAGCAAATTCCAAGAAACGAGTTAAATAAGTAAAAAAATCAGCGCTGGTTTCATATAGTTGTATTTAAGTAATGTCCGTAGAGTGACAGGCTCATAGTTTCCTGGGTTTTTCCCGCAACAGAGCTTATTGTGAAAACACCAACGCCACGTCCCCGGCTGAAGGCCACGGCTGAAGCCCCACGGGGAGGCAGACCAGGACCCACAACCCCCCGCACACCGGCTGTTGACTGGGTGGACCAAGCCCCGCCGCCGCCGGGGAACCGAAGCAGGACGCCCACCACGCCAGCGCCGAGCGGCAGGGCCCACAAGCCCAGGAAGGGAGGAGAGAGGAGGGGGCAGCGCAGGAAGAAGAAACCCCCCAGCACAGCTCCACCGCTGCGAAATGGCGCCGTGCGGTTGATGGAGCAGCAGGGCCGCGGCCGGAGCTGGGGCCGGGTGGAGGTTTACATTGACGGCGAGTGGGGTACGGTGTGCGATGATGGCTGGAGCTCGCTCGCCGCCGCCGTGGTGTGCCGCCAGCTGGGCTTCCCCTATGTGGTGCGGGCCAGCAAGAAGGCAGAATTTGGGGAAGGGACCTCACTTCGCATTCTCCTGGATGATGTCCAGTGCTTTGGGCAGGAGAAGACGCTGCTGGAGTGCACCCACGCCGACGTTGGCACACACAACTGCTCCCACGAGGAGGATGCCGGCGTGGTGTGCAGCCGGGAAGAGGTGGCAGACTGGTGACAGAGGAGCATGGACCCTTCTTGCCTGACCCCCTAAACCAGTGTCAGTACCCAGGGTGCTGCGTCTGTTCGAAGGGATCTTGCTGTTTTCTTCGTGTTTATCCCCATCCGTCTGCCTTGGAGGGAAGGAAAAAGTAAAATGAAGCAGTGACTTGAGTATGTCCTGGGCAGGGACTAAATTTGTATGGGTTTTTTTATAAGAAGAAAACCCCAAGAATCAGCCATTATAGGTTAGAAAAAAGATCCATCCTATTGCCCTTGCACCTTTCAAAATACCCCATTCCACAGCCATGCTTCACAGTGTTTTGCCAATAAATAAATTCCCAAATGACCGCGCTTCGCTCTTGCTTATCAAAGTGTGTGCGTTGTTTGGCTTGCTTTGCCACCAGCAGCCCTGAGTGGTGGTTTCTGGGTATGCGTAAAGCTGTGCCTTTCTTTGCAGAATGGAAAAGTAGAATTTCTGGTTAACTTTCCACGCACTAGTTTACAGAATCACAGAATTAAAGGAAAATGATTCTTCTGTAATGCTTTATATTGGTATAAGCGTATTGATTATCAAAGATAATTGCGTCTAAGCAAAATCAGATAAATTAGAAAATGTTATAGCATACTGCCTGGATTGGATATTTCTTCAGTTTACACTAGCCTGAGTGAAAAGAAAACCTGGCCTTTTTTACATAACAGGATCATTATCTAGTGTAACCCTGAAGATGCTTCATACATGTTTCTCCACTCCCTCAAACGTTGTGAAGCCACATGTTTCTTACATTCAGTTTTCACAGGTGTGAATGACTAGACAAAAGGCAGTGTACTGGGGTAAGAATCATGTAATGTTTACCCCATTAAGGATAAAGGATATTAAAAAAACCCAAACTCATTTTGTCTGAAATGTGTTTTTCACCCGAATAGTGACTGGAGACACGTGTTCTCCCCTTCTGCGGTTTCTCTGCACTTGATAGCATTTTGCCTGGTGAAGTTTTTCCTAGTGTAATCAGGATAGGTTTTGTCTTGCTGCTCACACGAGAACATGAGAGACACAAAATGAAACAAATGTAAAATGACGAGTGCATCCAGGAAAGTTCACAAGCAAAACCTTGTATCTAAAGCTCTTACTGTGGATGTTTATTTTAGTTCCCCAATTAGTATTGACAGCGTTCCCATAAGCCTAAAACAGCGATCTATATAGTAAATGGATTTGGGTTTGTGTTTTCCTGAACTTTCTGATAAATACATTAAATACTTCTGATAATACATTAAATACTGTTAAATTAAATATTTCTGATAATACATTAAATACTGTTAAATATTTCTGATAATACATTAAATACTGTTTTATATTAAAGAATACCTTCATTATACAAAAGCAGATGATCAGAAAAATAGTACTGTCTCCTTATTTCTTATGAAGGATAAAGGAGAGAGCAAAATAGTACTCTTACTTCACTGGAAAACCTACAAATGCCATCAGGCACCAGAGTGTCATTAGGCTTTTCCCATTGCAGTGAAGGTGCAAACACTTCTGTATAAAGTGCAGGAATTCACTTCAGGCACATCAAAATGTTCAGGGAACAACAGAGCCCTTTGTAAATTCTTCTGTTGAAAGAGTTGGCATCTCTTGAGCTGATGGGACTAAGGGGGCTGGAAGAAAACAGTGAAGACAGAAGTTTTCTTCTTCCAAATTCCTCTTCTGCTTCTTGTGGCTCCTTAGCCAAATTTCAGCTAGCTCTAGCTGTGAGATTTTAAGGAGAATCTTGGTCATAGTTATACTTAGAAAACTTCTGGGGAGAAAAAAGGCCTGCACAACAAAAATTACTTTTAATTGAGATGATTCGAGGATGTCTGCCGTAGACCATTTAGACAGGAATTTTGCCATCATTTTCCAGGTAGGCAAGTACTCTTTTTGTGATTTAACTACTAGTTACCCTATGCGTGCTGTTGCCCATCTGAGCCTCCTGAAGCCACCTGCTTCTTGCGTGCTGCTGCTGGTGACAGCCACCAAGCCCCGGCTGACAGTCACCCAGCGGCCAGCAGTCTCTGGTACAGCTAAAGGCGTACGGAAACCACGAGTGAGCTGTGCCGTGCCTGGGCTGATGGCAAACACAGAGACGTACACCCCCGGTGTTTGCTGCTGGTGTGACGTGGGTGCCACCAGCTTCACAGGGGAAATATTTTTATCAGCAGAGGAAGAGACAAGACTTGCAAATAAGGGGGTTTTCCCCTCTTATCCTTTCTCCCAGCCCACACTGAGTGAGGAAAGCATTCAGATAGGTGTGTGCCAGCTCAGTACGTGAGGATGTGTGTGCCTGTCTGTGCCTGCCAGCTCAGTATGCTGCTACGAGTCTGGGAAGATATTTCTGACCATCGTGGTCCCTTCCAAGCTTAAAACATATCTACTAGTCAGTCTAGTTCCCTGGTATTTAAATAATGAGCCTGTACTATTCAAAGCACAGAAGTACATGTGCATTTAAATACCTGACATACCAGCTGCTGTTTAATACGGTTCTTATTGATAGCTTCATTGCAAAATGCACTTACATACCAGGATGTCACACAAATTGAGCTTTACATAAACTGATAAACCATGCTGCTACATGCGAACATGCCAGTATACCGCCTGGATGCTGGTTCAGGACAAAGGTGTTAAAGTAGCCTGGCATAGTGCTAGTTACCCAGTGCAGCTGCTTTTCTGCACGCGTTACGTGGCAGTGTCCGACTTCTGTCTGGTAGCAACCTGGTCTGTTGCCTTCTCTCCTGATTCACCTCTGTGACTGACACTGGAGCATCTGCATTTTTCCTTACGCATTTTTCTTTTCCTTATGTTAGCACAGCTGTGTCACACGGAAGGCCCAGCGTGTTTCTAAGTGTAGACCCAGCCTTGTTGCCTCTTCTTCTCTACCACCAAGGCAGAGAAGCTCTGTGCAGAGCTCAGGGGTTTTTTCACTCACATTGTTTCTGGTACCCAGCAGCCAGCCCAAGCACCACCACGCTGTGTTGCAGGCTGTGGTATAGACATTATCTTCAGGCCATAATCATTTGAACTTACCATGTCCTTTCCAAGGCATCCGATAGACAAAGTCTCCCACATGTAACTGGGAAAAAAACTCAGAGCTTGCTGCCAAAGCAATGGAGAAGTAGGGTGTCACAGCGGGAATGCTGGCTCAAATGCTGGCAAAACCCTTCTGGGTGCTGAGCCCTGGGTGGAGCATGCCGTGAGGACATCCCTCACGTGGGGGGAGCTTGGGCTCTGCCCAGTTTCTCTGTGTCAGGTTGCAGGGTATGAATAGCATGAGGCACCTCTATCGCATTACTGAGCACAGCGGCCTGTAACTAAATACGACTCAAGTTCAGAAAGCTCAGCGGTGGCACTGTGGGCGACGCTGGCACCGGGTGCAGAGATGAGCCTGGGGGCCCAGCCTCACACGCTGCTGTGGTGTTTCTCCTGCCTTTGTTTCCCCTGCCAGCCTCTCCCCGACCTCTGACCAGTCGGCACCTTCATGTTGGGCCTCAGCGTGGCCAAGGGAGTGCTAATGCACTCCTGGCCCACGGCTCAGACCCAGCAAAACACTTCAGGAACGCACCGAGCAGAGCCTGTCTCTTCTCGAACCTGTTAGCATTGATGTGTTGGTATGGGGGGGTCCTCAGTATAAATCCGTCCCACTGTGCCTGAGCTCAGCCCGGCACTGCTTGGGTGTTACTGACGTAGAAATTCAGAAATGAGGAGGAGAAAACCAGTCACAGCATACCAATATCTGAGCCTGCTTCTCCTCTCTGAAAGATGCTGGTAGACCTCTTTCAAAGGTCAGCTTGGCATGTGAGATGCATTGGGCCCCTTAGATACTTTCAGACATAAGCACACATTTTTAGTTGTGAAAAGAGGTGTCAGCATTGTCTGATAACTAACAACTGCATCCCAAATCTAAGTTTTAAGAATTCATGGTTTTTTCTCTGTTAAACAAATAAGACTTCAAACTCATTTGACATGTGTCAATACCTTGCTGCCTTTTCTGGGGTTTTTCATGTCTAGACTTTACTCTGGGACAGCTATAGAGCTGCCTCGAGCAATGTTTTAGTGCAGTTAGAACAGCAGCTATGGTGAAAATGGCAATCATTCCTTAACAATAATGTGGTAAATAGGGATGCTATTTGTAAGGGAAAAAAAAAGGTCTCTAGTGTTCAGCCAGCTGAACATCAAGCAGCTTGTTCCTCAGGGCATTCGCTGTTCACAACGACTAAACTGTTAGACTGTTTTCATTATTATTAAACCATCTTGCCAATTACTTGCCCACTCTGTGCTGAAAAAATTTATTGACTGAGAAGTATCAGCTTTCTTCTTCCAGTTGTTATGGACCTCAGTATCTGTGAGCTGGGTGACAACCGACTCAAGGGTGAAAATCACTACAAAGGTCTGTATTTGGCAGGGTTGGGTAAGAAACATCTAAGCTGTGTTGGGACCTGTAGTCCCAGAGGCTCGTGCCATGCACAGGGCAATGGGGAAAGTCCTGAACTGTGAAGGTCTTCCAGGGCATCTGCAATTCTGCGTAGGCAGGTTGAAAAGATCTTGCATCACCTGAGTTTTTATTTCGGAAGAGCAGTGGGAAAGGAAATTATCCTTCATACTTTATCACAGGAGAAAGATCTCACGTCAGTTTTACATCTGCCTGTCCCTGCATGCCATAGCTTGTGGCACTACACAGCATGCCATGGTGCAGCCTCATCTCTGACAGCCCCACCGGCTGGAGGTGTCCTCCCTGCAGCCCTCGCTCCCCAGAAGCCACTGCGTCAGCGGTGAAGATGCTCTGGTCTTCCCCAGCAGGTTTGGTGACCTGGGACTGTGCTCAGTGAGCTGATTTTCCCAGCATCAGACAGAAGGTCAAGTTTTTGTTATTAACTTGATGCCACGTTTTCATTTCCTGTTCTTCAATAATGAAGTTAAAATAACGGGTCATTTTCTGTTTCCAAAACCATTGTAACTACCCTCGCTACCTTTGGCTTGGATGGATGTAATCACGCTTCACACTGATAGAAATAGCAGCAGAACTGGCCTACTGCTTTACATTTTATACCTATCTATATGTATTCATATGCTGAGCAATATATTATGTAAGTTATACAGCCCTTATATATATATTCAGATGCACTTACTTTTGAACAGAAGTGACATTTTTCTTTTAATTTTACCAACAACTGGATTTAAAATAGTATTGAAATAGCATTGAACTGTGCTGACAACACAACTGAAGTCCATATTTTGCAGTATTACTTATAATATTGCAATTTGGTTTATATAATAAAATGAACCAAGTGTTCACACTGTACATTTTTTTTCTTTGACCTGGTGTATGAGTGAATGTAACCGTAAGCACACAGCAGCAAATACCTCCTCATATACTGCAAATGACTAGCAACAGAGAAGCAATCACTGACAGTTTAAGGGGAGGGAGGTTAAGGTAAATGTCTCTCCTAGATTTGGTTAAAAAATCTGTATGATCTTACTCTAAATAACTTCATCTGTCTCACTACTTTTCACATCGGCTGTCATAACAATAGTAAAAAATCAAGAAGCTCAGATATTCTTACTTGGCCCTCAGAAGAACATGGTGGGGTTTGGAGGTGTACTTCAATGAATATTTTGAAATCTGGTTATATTCCTCTCCTGGTGTTGCTCTGAGCCAGATGACTGCTGGCATCGTGATGTTCATATCCCAGGTTCAAAGAAATGCAAAATATGAATCTGTCTGAACTCTCAGGCTATGGTAGATGCAATGGTAAGTTGAGCTGCCATCATGCAGCAAGAAACCTTGAGAATATACATTTTCTGTCCTGAACTTTCCAATCTTTGGACCAGAGAACTTTATCTCTTGCATTATTAAAAGAAAATTATTTGCCACGATATAGTGGCTACGTGAGATGACCAAATGGGGGAAGGTGAAGGCATGCTGTGTACAGACATGGCGTGGGACACGGTGCTTCCTCTGGGATTGCCCACATGTGGCAGAGCTGCCAGAGCTGGGCAGAAGGACCGAAATCCCTGAGCAACGGTCGGTCCTTGGTTCCACCTGGAGAGCGTTTCTGCCTAGGAAAAGAGGAGATGCCTGGTAAAACCCATCCTGAAGTTTGCATTTCTGCTGGAGGTGGATGAAGTGCGGTGCTCATGCTAGCCCCAGACCCCCACTAGTTCCATACGGACCTTTAGGCAGGGGGTGAGGTCTTAGACTGTAAATTCTCCAGAAGTACTCATTTAATGGCCATCTGCACTTAACCAGTAGCGCACAACAGATGGAGACATTTAACAATAAAATTAAAAGCTCTTTATTTAGAAATGTATTTTATTGGTAAATTCAGACTGCCCTGGGATACGTAGCCGTCTGGCCGGCTGCGTGCTGCAGACAGCACTTCCCAGCAGAAGAGGTGCCTGTGCTGTGCCTCTCCTTACAGCCCATATGATGCTGGATCTCTCACAAGAGAGCAGTAAGTATTTTCAAACCTAAATAGCTATGAAAAGAGAAGCAAAAGAGAGCAGGAGTTTACGCTAACCCTAGGTCCCATCAATTTTTGAAGTGCGCCTTGTAACGTCACACCAGTTAATGGTTCCCAGCCTCTGCTCTGCCGTTCAGTTCCCAAATCTCTCTTGCTCTTCGTGTTTATGGGAATATGCAAGTCGGCGAAACGTCCACGCGATGGCAGTTCAGTCCCCAGCAGAAAGGTGACAGGCGGGGAAGTTCAGCGTGGCCATGCCCGCACTCGTTCCTTCTCAGTGCAGCCTGTGCTCCTCCCGGGTAACAAACACGGCAGTGTGCTCCCTTGATATCCTGTCCTTCACTCAAGGGCATAGAAACACATTAGAATACAAACAGAAGTTGTTATTAAAGCTTGTTAGAATACAAACAAAAGGCTTTATTAAAACTTATCTTTAAAGCCTGAAATATAAGGTAATTTCTGCAATCAACCCAGGCTGAATACTTAGGGAAGAGGAGTCATCAGCTCATAATTGCATCTGCATGAGAAGATTTATTCTGAGAGGTTGCCTGTTCTAGACAGGGATCAGAACAATATTACATGGCCTCTCTATCCCATCAAAATTTATAAAATGCCAAATTTTGTCACCTCCCTGTGAGCTGCTCACAAACAAGGTACAAGCAGGAATCTTCCACAGGAATTATTCTGAGAGTGATTTCAGATGAAAGAACACCTTACAGATAGTTATGATCTATTCTTGAAGTATGCTGAAAAAAACACTGATGAAACTCAGAAAATCAATGTTTCATCAGGAAGCTCACTGAGTGGCTTTAAAGACGTGGTTTCATTAGCTAGCTTCAGTTTTTAAGCACTTCCTCCGGGTGATGCTATTCTTGTGATTAGCTATATCTTTCCTAGTGATGTGTATGTGTATCATTAGATAATGACATATATTGCCTGACCAGATGGGAAGGAATATTACCCTTTTGTCTGAAAACAAGAGGTTATAAAACCCTAGCTTTAACCAGCAAAAAATTAAATAAATCCATTTTTAATTAAGATAAACAGAAACAGTAGTTAGATAATATTGTTGGTCTTCGAGAATATAACAACGTAATTTCCAGATTTAAAAAAAAAAATCTCTGTGAAAGCATGTGTACCCAAAACAGAAGGGAAAACCATTCCAGGGTTGTTGCAATTATTTCGAACCAAAGGAACTACTAGTTCAAGAAAAATCAGTGTTAAGACTAAATGTAACAGAAATCCGTATTTTAAAATATGCAGCCAGCTTATGCTCCTTTTTCTCTGAGGTTGCGGCATTACCGCCAAACTGTGCTATGCAGCGTGAAGCCAGAAAGGCGACGCTGGCCCAAGTGTGCCCAGCAGAGCAGCCCTGCCCACGCGCAGGCGGGACGTCCATGGATGAGGTGATCTGGTGCATTTGTTCTCACAGGGCGCATCAGGTGTCCTGCCTCCCCTCTGCCGAGCACGGTGGCCACCCAAAAGTAAAAGCCCAGGAGCTCCTAACAGCTTTCACAGTTTGATGACAGCTCTCTGGTCCTTCTCCCTCCCCAGGGACTCGCTAGACTGACAGCACCCAAATCCGGCCCTGCCCAGGCTGAGAAACCCAAACGTGGGCAGGCTTTGGCCATGCCTGCGGGGAGAGGTGCCGGGTCCTGGGAACTTCGAGAGAAAATCCCTGTCATCCTCTAAGGTCTGCAACACCAAATCCTTCTTTAGCCTAGCCCACCCTGCAAAGCCAGTGCAACTTCTTTCATCTGCCTGGTTTTCAAGCATTTTGTGGTCTGTGTTTTCCATGGCAAGCGTAGCGGAAGTTGGCCCATAGGTGGTAGCCTGTAAGTTGCCAGTGAGAGATATGTGGACACGCATCCACACAGGAAAACAGCATAAGACACAGAGTCACGGCTGCCACAGGTGCTTCTTAAATTCCCCTTCACTATTGACCCCCTGCTGCCTCTCTGTCATTATCAGCCCATTCAAAATTATTTACAGTTTGAAATAAAAATGTAATAGAATAGAATAGAATAGAAAAGAATAGAATAGAATAGAATAGAATAGAATAGAATCGAATCGAATCATTAAGGTTGGAAGTGACCTCAAGGATCATCTAGTCCAACCATCCCCCCACCACCTATTACCCACTAAACCACGTCCCTAAGTACCACATCCAACCTTTCCTTAAACACCCCCAGGGATGGTGACTCCACCACCTCCCTGGGCAACCCGTTCCAATGCCCGACCACCCTTTCAGAGAAGAATTTTCTCCTCATCTCCAACCTGAACCTTCCCTGGCGCAACTTGCAGCCATTTCCCCTTGTCCTGTCACTAGTTATCTGCGAGAAGAGGCCGACCCCCAGCTCACCACAACTCCCTTTCAGGGAGTTGTAGAGGGCAATAAGGTCTGCCCTGAGCCTCCTCTTCTCCAGACTAAACAAGCCCAGTTCCTTAAAAATCTCTCACCTTATACCAGCATGTGCTGTTGTTGCTTTAATAGCCGGTATCTGCTCTCTCTCATCTGCTACTCTCAAACACAAGCAGAAATAACACAAGAAAACCTGCAGATTGTGGTCTTATAGCACAGTACCACTTCTGTTTGGAAACTGAAGGGAGCTGACGCTTGGACGTGCCTGGCAGATGATTGCTGCATCAGATGGACAGAAACAGGGGGTGCCATGAGTTATATCCTCTCCCCCTTGCTGTGGAGAGGCATGGCCATATGGGAGCTGCCGTGGGAGGGGAGCAGGGGAAAGGCACCCCACTGGAAACAGCAGGGATGAAAACTCCTGCAGCAGCCTCATGTAGTGCTGAGAAACGTCAGAGACCCACCAGCAGCAAAATAGACACGATAAAAAATCCAGGTAGTTTAGTATCCTATCTCTGGCTGGTTGAGTAAAGCTTGTATGGAGAAATAGCGCATGAATGGAGTTGTCCCGTGAAAGCCTGACAGGCAGTTGGTGTGCTGCTTTTCTTCAGAGGGCAGCAGGGTGTCCTGCTTCTCCTCCTGCTGCTGCCGCCAGAGCTGTGGGGCCAGTGCAGAGGAGTGTCGGCCAGCCTGCATACAAGGTGGGCAACCTTCGAAAGGATGGAGGGGGCACAGCACCTAGCAGGCAGGGGCTGCAGCATGGGGAAGGGACCTTGGGTGCAGGCAGCAGGTCTCAGGAGGAAAGAAGGGGAGGGTTTACAGGAGACTGTGGAGATGTTGCAGGGATAAAAAGGCTGCTGGGCTAAGGGCAGGATGTGAAGACAGGAGGATGCAGTGGGAGGTTTGTGTACCCTCAGAGCTCGGGCCATTCAGGGGAAATTCTTTTCATTTATGAGAAATAAATTTCCACCATTTTATGGCTTCATCCCTTACATCCTGTGATCCCTATGCAATTTGTGGCAGTCAGCTTTAGATCACCCATTTTGAATAAAACTGTGTCATTTCTCATCCCCATGTCTGGATGTTGAGTACGTTGTGTAACGCAGGGCCCAAGGCAGACTGCTCTGAAAATCCTCATCGACTGATTCCTACAGGCACCAACAGCGTGTTTTATATCTGCCTCTTACATTTCAAACAGTTGAAAGTCCACAAAGAGCATCCACCTCCCTTGCCCTGTGACGCTCCAGTTTGTGTACGAGCCTTCAGCGATGGGCCTTATTTACACTTCTGTACGTACCACAGGAAGGCGCAGCTCCCTTCCCGGCCTCCTCACGCACTTGTGCAAAGCCCCACCTCCACGCAGGGAAGCGCGCGTGTACCCGTAAATACACACACGTATCTATACGGGGACACGGCCTGCCGCCAGGCACGCACCCCGCCACCAG
>VWZZ01000918.1:481924-504708 GCA_013399095.1 Psophia crepitans | reverse complement strand
AGACCGTCGGCCCCCCTCAGCCGCCCCGCTCCCGCCGGGCTCTTTAAGCGGGGCGGGGCCGCCCCGCTCGCAGCCCGCCCTCCTCCCTCCCAACAGCCGGGAACTCGCGGCCCGACCGCTGACCGGGCAGGGGGCGATGGAGGTGTTGGCGGCCGCGGCGGGGCTGCTACTGGCTCTCTGCCTCCTGGCCTTCGGTCTGTACTGCTGCTACCTGGCGTACATCCACGCGAAGTACGACTACATCCCCAGCGCCCCGCGGGAGAGGTAAGGGGCAGGCAGGGCAGGGTCAGGGGACGGAGATGGGGACCCGGGGCGGGCTCTCCAGGCGTCTGCAGAGCGGTTCCCCCCGCTGCCGTTAGCCCGGCTCCCGCTCCCCTGGCTGACGGGCGCGGCGGACCTTGCACCGTGGCTCGGCCGGTCTCGCTGCCAGGCTGGAGCCGTGACCGAGTGTAAGAGCAGGAAATAAACACGCCAGCGCGTATCTCTGCGGGCCAGGGACTTGCTGGTGCGGGCTCCGGGCAACGTGGAGGAGGTCAGGGCGGCTGGGAGCAGCCACAGAGGCCCCCGCTTCCCGGGCAGGAAGGGCTGGCAGCCGGGGGCATGGCCGGCATCCCGTGGCACTGCCGGCCTGGCTTGGCCCGGCGCGGTGGGGTGTGCTTACTGCAGCTCCCCAGCTGGTCTCTCCGGGTGGGCACCGCAGCACGAAGCGAGCGTTCAGAGTTGCCCATCTGGGCTGGGTGTTTGCTTGCAGTGCCAAAGGGACCCGACCGGCAGCATCGGCTGCGCAGCGGGCGTCTTCTGCACTGGGCCAGCGCAGCCTGCCCTCCCACACAGCTCCAGGAGGCACACTGACACTAACTCTGTCCACCAAGCACATTCCCAGCTCTCCCTCACGAGCTAGGTGTTTGGTTTCTGGAAAAAAAAACCACAACAACCAACCACCAAACAAACAAAACCCCACAAATCGTAAGTGGTAAAGGGCAGTGAGAAGGCTTCCAGCAAGTCAGTGGCAGCGCTGTCACAAGGAGACGCGGTTCTTGCAGGAGTGCATGGGCCTCCCCTTCAACCTCACCTTTGGGTGCACGTGCCCTCCGTAACATGCCAGGCGAAGAGACACCACACCAGCGTGCTCTTACACAAACAGTCCTACACCAAGCTTGCCTGCTTAACTCCAAGTTTCAGCCTACTTGTGTGATCGGGGTCAGATACTAAGATTAGAGAGAGGATGGATCTTGTCGTACCTGAACCTTAGGCTCATTTTGAGGTGTGAAGTAACACTCTAGAGTAGTGGCAGCTTGGCAGCCCTGGGGCTGCTTTTCTGCTCCTTCTTCATCTTGAGGCTTGATGTTGGTGATCAGCCTAGGATCATTCCCAGGAAGGTTTCTAGTATTGGTATGTCTAGGTGGAATCTTGCATGTTGTGCTAGTACTTGTAGCTTTTCAAAAGTATAAATTGCTAGGGAGAGTCCAAACCCCCCATTTCAGTAGCTGTTGCGCAGACACTTCCACTCCTAGATGTCTGAGGTAAGGAAAATCAAATACCTCCAGTTCTGAAAAGTCATTGATTTTTTAAAAAAAAAAAAGGCCAGGTGCTGTGCATGGTGGTGGTCTTCCCAGTACAAGACAGACGTTGACAAATGGGGCTAGTCCAGTGGAGGGCAGCCCAGGAGGGAGAAAGCTGGGCTTGTTTTGGGTGGAGAAGCGGTTGCTGAAGGGCAGAGGGGATCCGCTGGCTGGTTTCAGCTACCTAATGGGTGGTTATGAGAAGATGGAGCCAGACTCTCCTTGGAGTTGCGGAATGGAGGACAAAGGGCAACAGGCACAAGTTGTCTCAAGGGAAATCTCAATTAGGTGTAAGGCAAAACACCGTCACCATGAGGGTGTTCAAACACTGGCATATGTGACTGGGTGAAGCTCTGAGCCTTAGAACATAGTTCTAATGTTAACTGGTGGCCTCCAGAGGTCCTTGCCAACACAAATTACTCTGAAATGAGGGTCAACCAAATCTAAACACTTCTCAACTGGGTCTGTATCTGGCAAACTGGAGAAGAGCAGCACCAGAAGCAAAGACTGGCTTGTGTCCTGCTTGTTGCCTGCTGGGACCAGCCCCCAGGTTGTGGTGAGCAGATCTGTTCCCCAGCCCACAGCCTGTATTGTTCCGTGTCCCAGACACATGACGTTCCCTTTGGTAAAAGCTTAAGAAAGCTGTGTTTTATGATGGACTACAACAGGATCTTACCACAGAATCATGGAATGGTTTGGGTTGGAAGGGACCTCAAAGTCCATCTAGTTCCAACCCCCCTGCCATGGGCAGGGACACCCTACACTAGACCAGGTTGCCCAAAGCCCCATCCAACCTGACCTTGAACACTGCCAGGGATGGGGTCTCCACAGCTTCTCTGGGCA
This sequence comes from Psophia crepitans, assembly GCA_013399095.1. Taxonomy (NCBI): domain Eukaryota; kingdom Metazoa; phylum Chordata; class Aves; order Gruiformes; family Psophiidae; genus Psophia; species Psophia crepitans. The sequence continues at coordinate 502,303 of VWZZ01000918.1, read as the reverse complement.
CCCTGTTCCAGTGCCTCACCACCCTCACAGTAAAGAATTTCTTCCTAACGTCCAATCTAAATCCCCCCTCTTTTAGTTTATACCCATTACTCCTTGTCCTGTCACTGCACTCCCCAATAAACAGCCCCTCTCCAGCTTTCCTGTAGGTCCCCTTTAGGTATTGGAAGGCCGTGATTAAGTCTCCCCAGAGCCTTCTCTTCTCCAGGCTGAACAACCCCAGCTCCCTCAGCCTGTCCTCTTGGAGAGGTGCTCCAGCTCTCTTGATCAGCTTTGTGGCCCTCCTCTGGATTTGCTCCAGCAGCTCCATGTCTTTCCTGTACTGGGGACCCCAGAGCTGGACGCAGTACTCCAGGTGGGGTCTCACAAGAGCAGAGTAGAGGGGGAGAATCCCCTCCCTCGACTTGCTTATCAAAACCTCAGACCTTGTCTAAGGTCTTATGGCTGTATGATGAGAAGATTTCATTAATGCCCTTAATTTCTTGGGCTGATTTATCTTATCAGAACTAACACAGTGCGCACAGGCTTGTGCAAGGACAGGCTGGAAAAGTGAGTCTGTGACTTTGTGTTGTTTTTACTGCATGAATGGCTCACCTGTGAAGAGAGGAGGTCATCTCTTCCAAGGTTTGCTTCATATGAAAGGTTTAGTAGCAAGAAATGGGCAATAGGGATTTCTTTGCAAAGATATGTTGTCAGTGATAGTGTCACGTCATTTGAGTGTCACCCAAACAAAACATTTGCGTAGGTTTTGGGTTTTGTTTTTTGTTTTTCATGTCAGGCAGTAAATAATTGGGCCTTCTCATTAGCAGATGAATGTTTTAGGCCCGTTTAACACCTGAATTAATTGGGTAGTGATGGGGCAGGGGGATGAAAAATCTCTGAGGATTCACGTGTCACACGAGAGGAGCCCTGAGTGGGACCTTGCTTCATGCACTGCAGATAAAGCGCTTTCCAGAGCTTTAGCGAAGGACTCGTCTGTCAGCTTGGGGACTTTCACATCTCTTTGGAGTCCAGTTACAATGGAGGAGTGAAACAAGTGAAGGATTAAAAGTTTCTGTAGACGTTGGGTAACTTTGTTGAGTCCTTGTTAATTTAAGCACTTCCCGGTTCCAACAGAAATAAAATAAGAGCCCGTTTTTCCTCTATAGCTTGCATGGCTGCCTGTCTCTCAAACAAAAACCAGATCTCGAGTGCAGCTTGCTTCATTTAGAGAGGAACATGGCCAAATCTTCCTTCAGATGTATGCAAAGCTGGTAGGAATTTGCCACTTGCAGCTGAAGGAAGGAATTGAACTCTTTTTAATACAGCTATTGTATTTGAAGAGTTAGCCCTTTTTATTAATTTCTAAAATTTCCACATTAAGCAGTGATTATCCTTCTAGGTTTTTGGGGTTTTTTAGCATTTGAGGTGACATGGCTTTAGGCAGAAGGAGGCTGTTCCTAACTTTTTTCAATTTAACTCCGTCAACAGAACCAAAGTTAAGCTTATCAGGACTGAGTGTGTGTTAAAGAATATTTAATGCAACTGTCCGTAGCATGCACAGAAACGTAATAGCTGCAGTGGAGAATCGGTCAGCTAGGCCAAGCGCAAAATCAGTTTGCCGGGAGCTCCCACCCAGGCCCAAACGTCTCCTATAATACAGTGGCAAAAAATGCCTTGTCCTGTGTCTCTGCACTGGTCTTCCTGGCTGCAGGAGCTGGTCCCCAGCTTGCCCACGTGAGGGCTGGGCAGTGGCACAGCTAGGTGTTATTTTTAGTCTTTCTTTACAAGGGGGAAAACATGAACACCACTTGTATTGAGTCACTGCGCAGCAAGGGTTGCAATCTGTACAAAACCCTGTGTTGGCATCCTTGTGACGCTCTCAAAATTCATTTTCCGCAGCTTTTTATTTGGACATCTGCCGATCTTGTGGAGAATGCTGAAGAAACAGGAGCATATGCATGATCTCATCCTGCAGTGGTAAGCTGAGACACATCGGTGTCATACAGTGGGGTAGTACTGTAGCACAGAGAGGGAAATCAAGGCACAGAGGCCCTGAATTACTTATTTAGCATCATTCAGAAGGTCAGTAAAGGAGCTAGAGAGAGTGTATTATCTTTCTCTTAATGGCTTTATTTGCTGCAGACTTGCAGTAGTTCAGTACAAGTAGTTTCCTGCTTTTCTCTTTTGAGGTTTTAGGTCTGAACTCTTACATGTTGGTGGTTTGTGCCATAATTCTCCTTTTCTCTTTTTTTCTTTTTTTATTCCTCTTTTTTTTTCTCTTCTTTTAGGGCAGAGAAATATGGACCTATTCTACGGCTTAATGCTTTTCACAGAGTCTCAGTAATCGTTCTGACTCCTGAAGGAGTGAAGGTACAACAAAATAAAGCCAAATCCACAGTGGGAATTGTCCTGTCCCTCCAGAAAGAGAGCGGTTGGCACCCACTGTTCAGGACAGCGCAGTGCAGCTGGTCTCTGCCTGTGGAGAGGGCTGCTCTGGCTGGGTTAGGAGGATAAGAGGCTCTGCTCTCCGGGCTGTCCTGATTTATTTTCTTCCTTGATCAGTTGATTTACTTTGTTACCTTTATTTAAAAAGCAGATAGAGAAAGCATCCACTATTTCTGAAAAGCAGACTCTGCAAGAGCTGGATATCTCAAATGAGTGAGGCAGAAGGGACTGAATTTCTTTCTCTAAATCTTTGCAATAAGCACAGAGTGAGATTTCGGGTCATTGGGCAAAAAGTGCTAGAGGCAAAACAAGCTAGCAGTGCCGGAACTGGGGAATCAGGGCACACCAAGTAATTCATCTAGTCTTCAGACTATTGCTGCAGAAGGAAATGAACGAATGTATGAGTGGCTTTTTATGTTTTTTTCTGGAAAATGGATTGCACTCAGTTTTCACTGACCTGAGATTCGATTTCAGGAGTTCTTGATGTCACCGCAGTACCCAAAGGATCAGCTGGTGTATCGTCGGATCTTCAACATATTTGGTGAGAGGTAGGTAAAACTCGTCTGAAGCCATTGTGATTGGAAAATAAGTGAAAGATCATCTAACATCACAGGCATAACATGATACTTACTTTGACTCAGACCATTTACCTTAGTGTGAGGATTAATGACTAATTCCAGACATACGTAAGCAGCATGTACCTATTAAATTATGTGTCAAGTCAAATGTCTTCCTAGTCAGGGAGCAGGTGATGTTGGATTTTTTTTTTACCATGATGATGATATTTTTTTCCATGTGGATGTTCAGTTAGTCTTAGAATAGTTTGCTCAAGACCATCATCAAACTTCTCGCTTAGATTTTAGAGCACTGAATTATTCCTTAATGCATGGGAGTTTCCAGCTCCTCAATTCAATAACAAAAAAAGGGGGGTTTCTCTGTTAGCCTGAAGCTTTTAAAAATATAATAATCTGGTTGTTATATTAATTATTTGCATAACTACTGTAATTAACCAGCATCTTATTGGACTCAGCAGTCCTTGCCTACCAGGCAAAACATATCTGGAGTTCAGTCGTTGTCCACAGCCGTGCAACGATTGTGCACTCAAAGCAGTGCGGTGCTCCCTGCACGTGGGAAAATTACAAGGAGGTAGATGTGGAAGAGTTATCTTTGTGACTACATGGGGTTCAGCTGGCTTCCTCACTGAAAACTGTTCCTTTCCTTGTTTTCCTAAATGCTAGGTTTCTAGGGAATGGCTTGGTAACTGTTCTCGACCATGAGCATTGGCACAAGCAGCGGAAGGTGATGGATCCAGCTTTCAGCCGAACGTAAGGCGAATATCTCTGGGATGATCTAGCTGTTAGTTCTACTGTATTTTCATGAGTCTCCCTATCATTGATCCGTTATTTGATATTTAGAAAGAGGGAAAAAAAAGAGTGCCAAAATCATGTTTTACTTAAGAGTCCAGTGCAGCGTTTCTGTCACAAGTATAATTTGACGAGACTTCCATGGGGCAGTGACACCCACGTGAGCTCAGCGACAGCAGAAATGGTTCCATATCCAGGAGTGTGGTGATGGCTGCCTTATCCTGTCGGAAAACAGACCTCAGATTTGATGTGGGCAAACCCCATCAGCCACATGAGTAATTTGCTGTGGGAGATACAGTGTGATTGATAAGCAGGGGGTTGGTCTGGTTTGCTTGTGTGGACCTTGATGCACTGCATTTAGGGTCTGAAGATAAAGGCCATTTTCTTCGACACGCACAGGCCGAAGTCCTTTGCCATGACAGCCATCGTTTATGTGGCAGGGCGGAGCAGGGCTGCTATGAGAAGAATTTGGCTCATTTTATCTGTGCACTTTTTAAAGTATAAAAAATTCTAAAAATTATTTATTATAAATAAAAAAATCTTTATAATTTTCTATGGAAAATAATGAAGGTAGTTTTGCCTGAGCTGCAATGTCATCTCCAGAGCCCCCATAATTAATTTTTATTGATTGTTCAGCTACCTGATTGGTCTGATGGAAACTTTTAATGAAAAAGCAGAGGAGCTGATGGAGAAGCTAGAGGAAAAGGCAGATGGAAAAAAAGAGTTTAGCATGCTGACGATGATGAATCGGGTGACTTTGGATATCATTGCAAAGGTACCAGCCGTCTGCTTTCTTGGTTCCTTTGTGGCTGGCAGGAAGGAATGGAAGTAACAGGTACCAGCAGCCGGGTGGGATCGGGAGCCAGAACCAGGGAACAAGACCTTTACCCAGCAGTGCCAGAAGAGCTGAAGGACTAAGTGTGCCACTTCCACTCGGGCAGAGCCATGGCGAGAGGCAGTTAGGGAGGGGTCTGCACAGCCTAGGTGTGGCCTGCAGGATGGGGACCCTTTGCAAGAGCCCTTACAGCCTCGTACCTCCCGCCCCTCCGTGCCAAAAGGGGCACACCGGTGCTTGTTTGTATGTGGATGTTGTATTATTACCATTATATGTCAGCATGAAGTCTGCTTTGTGCTGGCTTTTCCCTTCTTGATGCAAAACAGTTTGGAATGAATGGAGAGTAATAGTAAACTGTTAATCCCCCCAAATAAGGAGGAAGCATAATGTAGATATTACCCTTCCCTTGCAGCCTCCTGCAAGGCAGGATGTATCCTGAGGTGTTTTTAGGGGAAAAGGGGGCAGTGTGAGGCTGCGTTGCTCTTTCACCCCAGCCCCAGGGAGCCAGGAGGATTCAGCAAGCTGCTGCTTTTTTCTGTCCTGCTCCTCAGGTAGCCTTTGGCTTGGAATTAAACACACTGAGCGATGACCAGACACCTTTCCCGCATGCTGTGACCATGGTTTTGGAGGGAATGACCAAGATGCGCATCCCCTTCCTTCAGGTCTGTACACACCTCACTTCTGTCCTCTCTCCTCACATCCAGCTGAAAGCCCTGCTCCTGCATGAGTGGGCTGGAGCTGTGCAAGATCAGTGTGTGACGGGGAATGGGTTATCAGTAGCTCTTTCTCTCCAATGTGCATTGAGATAAAATTCATTAGTGCTTTAAAACACTTGCAAAATTAACATTAACATTTAATGCTTCCTTTCTGTCTTTCTGCCTTCTCTTCCCCCATGCATGTGTCTTCTCGTGGTTTTACACTTTAACAGCATCACTGCAAAAATTAAGATTTTTGCCATTTGTCTGAGAAGGACACTCAAGAAACAAGAAATTTTAACTTTCTTACCATTAGAAAATTCTGTTTTCAATCAGAATTCGTATACTAGGAAATTATGGAAGTAATCTGAAATATTTAAGTTAAAAACCATTCTAGATTCTTGTAAAAGCTGTCCTTGAGGATTTTAGAGCTCCTGTTTTCCTTTTTTGGGCCCAGAGGTGAGATTCTGTATCACATGCTGCAGTTTCTCTCCACAGAGAGGTGATGAATTTTGCTGACAATGCTCAAAACATCATCTCTGGCAAGGCAGGACATGAACATGCCCAGATTGGAATGTTTCTCATTTCAGCCCAAACCCTTCACCTTGAGCACGTTCACTTTTTTCTGTGGAGGCTGAATGGTTTTGTGACAAATGTCATTTAGCAGAAAACAAGGTGCTCACTTGAGCTTGACAACATGTTTTACCAGCAAAAGGAATAACATGACTAAAAACGTTCTGTATTCAGTACATGCTAGGGAAACAGAAGCTGGTAAAGGAGGTCAGGGAAAGCGTGAAGCTGCTGCGGCGTGTGGGGAAGGAGTGCATTGACCAGAGGAGAGAGGCCATCCGTAACGGAAAGGAAGACACACTGGATATTCTTACACAGATACTGAAAGGAGATGGTAAGGGATACGTTGCTGTTGCAGTTAATTAATCTGTGTCCTGTTTTGCTATGAGACTTAATAGAATGGTTTGGATTGGAGGGAACCTTAAAGATCATCTAGTTCCAGCCCCCCTGCCATGGGCAGGGGCACCCTCCACTAGACCAGGTTGCCCAAAGCCCCATCCAGCCTGACCTTGAACACTGCCAGGGATGGGGCCTCCACAACTTCTCTGAGCAACCTGTTCCAATGTCTCACCACCCTCACAGGGAAGAACTGAGAAGACTTATGTTGGGGGTCTGAATTTTGGTCTTCTAATGTGTTCAGAAGGGTTTTTTCACACTAAAGATAATGAGTTGTTTTGACAATTCCCTGTTTCTTTGTGTTGGATCAAATATTGGTTGCAAGTCAACACTGAGTTGCCCACTCAACATCACCTCCTGATGCTACCTCAGACAAAATGTGCAAAACAGGGCAGACTGTTCTGGCTGTTGCAGCTGGGGCACAGAAATGTTTTCTAATCTTGTTTGCTTTTCTGTCTTGACAGCTCTGGAAGAAACTAAAGATGATGAAAACATTCTGGATAACTTTGTCACTTTCTTTGTTGCGGGTAGGTAGCTATTTTAACGTTTGGATATGTCATGTGGGAAGCTGCGCTCATTTTTGGGCGGTCTGTAGGGTCATGATTAATGTCCTCTTTCACTCTGTGTGATGCTGCTGTAACCAGGAGTCACTTGGTTGGAAGAGTGCAGTATTGCACTGGCGTAGGACCAGCTGGGCAAGGTCTGAAGAGGGCTCTTGCTTTTCTCATACGCAAATGATGTGTTTTCCCCCTTGGGACATATCAGCACAGAAAATAATGTCAGGCCAGCCGTTTCCAGCCTGCAGTGGAGAGGGCAGCATTGCCCACTGGGGTGCAGGGCTGTTTCTTACAGAGTTCTGGTCCTTCCTCCCAGATCCTGCTAGACCCCTCTGAAAGCATCTTTAACATATTCCGCATGTCTTTGCATCACCTCACCCACACAGTTAAATGCCATTCTTGCCTTAAGAGCGTTAGTCAGCAGTTGGTAGGAGAGGGCACTGTCAAGCCTATCGGGAAGATTGGGGGCTAAGATGGTACGTGAGGTAAACAACATAGAAGGATCGGTCTTGCAAGTCAGTAGGATTTAGGTTCCTAAGAAGGTGAGGTCAAAACATTGTTCTTTCACAAGAAAGACATTATTGCAACAAATATATCTTTGCAGAAGTCTACTTCTGTGATGCTTCAAAATAATACATATGCCTATCCATGAAAAAAATGAAAACTATTCACATGAAACCACTATTTTAAAGAAAGATGGTTAAAAGCTCTGTTTTCCCTCAAAAATAGTAAATCCTTGCTTCTTGCAGGCCCATGTGTCCCATCTTACGACAAGGCAAATACTGAATCCACTGGTGCTCCTGTTAGGGAGCTTGTAACCAGTAGGTACCATGTGCAGCTGTTGCAGCTTTGAGTTGAGCAAGATGGCCTGTGTCTTTACCAGCTATGACTTGTTCTTGTCTTTCTTGAAAACTGCTTATGTAGCATTTACATCCCTTTTAGTGTGTCCTTTAATATCTAGCATACCGGAAATGAGACATTCGGGGCCTGACGTTTAAAGTTTTCTGTTCGCAATCACGCTAGTAGACCATCTTTGTACCATGTTGTTATTTCACGCTAATCTTTAAACCAATTTTTTTGTGTCATTAGGTCATGAAACCACTGCCAATCAGTTGTCATTTACAGTAATGGCACTGGCCCAGCATCCTGAGATACTGGAAAGGTACGTGTGCTCTGATTTGCAAACTCAGCTTCCTGTTAATTTCAAGGTGAACTTAATTGTAAGAATTATTTAAGAGCTAGGATTAATTCCCAATAAATTCTAGCCTTCCTTCCAAAATAAACAGTTTCATAGCCCCAATATGTTTAAAATTTTAAAAAAGTTTATAATTAGTTACTTCAACTCCATCTAAGTGATTTTTTTCCAAAGCCTTTATACAAAGCTGTTCCCAAATCCTGCCTGATTGGGTTGCACTGCACTCACCCAGCTCCATCCTGATATGAGGCACAGGTTCAGGCAGGCTGGCGGGGAATCTGTAGGCACTGTGCCTGGGGATGGGAGTCAAAGCCCAACTCAGTGTCTGGAAAGCAAAAAATGTAATTTATCAACTTGCCTAGCAAGAAATGGGTGTCTGCAACTAACGCTTATTATTATTTTAATTTAACTGCAGGCTTTATGCTGAAGTAGATGAAGTTCTTGGTGCCAAGAGAGACATTAACCATGAGGATCTTAGCAAACTCACGTACTTATCGCAGGTACTGTAGGAGACAGATAAAATACCAGTCAGAGCTGTTGGTAACACTCCTGCGGTCTCGTGGGACTGCCAAGAGGCGCCACGCACCCTTAAAATTTTAAGAACAATGCCAATATTTGATCCTGACAGTTTTTGTCCCCAGAGAGTCATCAAGCAGGTACCATGAGCTGTTTGCAGCAGCCCAGCCTTGTTGGGAAGGATGCTCCTCAAATTTCTTTCCAAATTCCCACATGATTCCTTCACTGCTTGCTTTAATTATTGCCAATCTGGGAGCTAGAGTGGAGTTGCTTAATCTCTACCTGTTTAAGCTGAAACTATAGCTGTATTTTAAAAAGGGCTTGCAACTTCAAGCCCAACCTATGTGTGAGTCCTGGGTGCGGTTTAAACTCACAACTCTGTTTTTGTTTGATTATTTTTAAAGCATTTCCAGCTGTGATCTCACCATGTTCCATAAACTCAGCAGGATTTGAGGACATCTGAAAATAATGGCTATTTTTTTGCAAAAAAAAGTGTGGTCCTAAGAAAGGTGTTGTGTATGGAAATGCTGGTTGGTAATGAACTGCAAAGCCAGGGCTTGGCTACTCACCAGCATTTGTGTTGCATATCTTTTTTCACAAGACCGGTGACACCGGTAGCCCTCAGGAGAGGCTGAATCACAGTCCTGGCACCTATTCTCCCTCCTTAAATTCCTAGTGATTTTAGTAATCTGCCACGATAGCGCTTCCTTTAAACTGCCCTGTTGAGGTGGGGTATGGTGGTTTACCAGTTATTATATCTCATCCCACAAATCGCTCTGCTTTCAAGGATTTCAAAGGTGCATTTCTCATAGGGAAAAGGCATTTCTGTGTGATTACAGAAATCAACAGATTGCCTTAAGCTTCTTCAGACACCATCACAATTACCACTGCAATTAGGATGAGGTATCTAAGCCTTTCAGTTTTAAGACCGATCACGTGAGAGCCTCTCAAACAAACTTGGATCTGTACAGCTCAAATCAGTCACCCTTGGGCACAGCCAGTCCATCACTGGAGTATCAGAGACCATGGGACTCCTCTTCTGTCACTCAGGCAAATCTGAATCCTTTTGTCCACTCTTCTTTTTCATTAGTCCACTCGTGCATACACACCGTTAATTGCGTTTGCAGTGTGATGCTGATGTGCTCTGTTAATTAGGTTTCACTTTGATGAAATAAGCCATTCTTACAGCTCACTGCCACCAAAAGAAGTGGTCTCATTGCATTTTTTTTTCCTCATTGTTCCCTATACGTTTTCCTTTGCCAGGTTGCTTTTTTTGTCATTTTGGTGCTCTGACCTGGCTCAGCTCCCCAGGCAGCAGCAGCAGGACAAAGGCAAGAGCGGGAACACAGTGCTGAGAATGGGAAGGAGGTGGGAGCAACCACCCGTCCTTGTGGAGCCAGCACCGAGAACGGCTCCTTGGGGGTGTGAGATTCCACTCTTAGATTTTTCCCTTTGAATTTGCTACCTGGTAATTTTTCACTTAGTTGTTGACCTGAGTTGAGGTGCTAGACCTGTTCAGTGCATGGTATCCCTAGTGTGGTTTGACTGCTGCTTCTCTGCATTTTAACCAGCCACAAGACAGAACCAGGCCTGGTGGAGCTGAGTTGACCTTCTGTTTTGCCCACAGGAGTCCAAGGCAGATACACCAGCATCTGCTGCACAAGTCAGAAGCTCCTATTTAGCCAAAGCGAAAGGCCATAGGGAGATAATTAATTTTATTTCTGCTTCCTATATTGTATTAACTAACCGACCTTTTGTGCTTTTTTGCTGACACAGGTTTTGAAGGAATCGCTGCGGCTCTACCCACCTGTCCCAGGGACAGTACGCCGATTGGAGAAGGAGCACGTCATCGACGGCGTCAGAATTCCTGCAAACACAACGCTCATTGTGAGTCCCATCCACCAGCAGCACCTTTTAGCTGCTGCAGTCAATCCAAGTGCAATGAATCTGTGTATTAGAGGGCCAAAATCCTCCCTGGACATATTTCTACTGGCCTCTCTGAAGTTTTGGCCAGAGCTGGGGTATGAGTTGGGTCTGTGGATCAATTTTGTCTGGGGATGGGAAGGTGGTTACGGTTTTGTACCTGTGACAGCAACGAGGCATTTTCAGTCTGCTGCTCCTGACTAATGCAAATAAACTCTTTCTTCACAGTTCAGCACTTACATAATGGGGAGGATGGAAAGGTATTTCAAGGATCCACTCACTTTCGATCCAGACCGATTTAGCAAAGATGCACCTAAGTGAGTTTCTTTTTACTCTCAGGTTATTAAATGTGTAATAAGGAGCCACTAGAGGAAGAGATTTCAAGGGGAAGAAAGTAGAATAAAGCGCTTTTTTGTCATTCCAGTATAAGTAATGCTGAAGCCTTATTCAAATGCAAATAGCAATAATGCACAGCTTCTGTTCAGAAGTTCTTTATACCATGGGATACCTTACAAAAAACCAAACCAATACTAATGTTATTTAATGTTTATTTTGAGGTAAATAAACAAGTTTTGGGCCAAAACCAGGTTAAATATTTGTCTTAATGAAATACAGACACTTAATGCATGGCAGCCCTGGCCTGAGGATGCTCGAAGTGTCCCCACATTAGGGAGGGAACAAGGGGCTGAGGGACAGATGGTGCTGTTCTGCCACGTGGGCAGGCAGCCGAAGCCTAAGCAGTAGGTGGGAGTGTAATAGGAGGGACCAGTGACTTAAACAGGCAGTGCTGATCCCTGCATCTCACTGCTTCATGACTCAGGGGTTTTACTTCAGCCTAGAGTTAGTCTGGGGTCCTGAACCAAACACCCCCTCGCTCACTTGGTTCAGAGCTGTCCAAAGGAGCAATAATTGGGTGGATCATTACATCCCTGTGATGGGCTAGAGAGCATTTAGGGTATGCTTGACATTCAGCTTTGAAATAAAGCTTGCATGCATCGAAACAGCTCTGTGAGCTGAGACATGTAGTAAGTAGAGATAACAAGGAGACTTGCTGCAGAGCTGTATTGCTGCTCTGAAGCAAAAAAAAAAATTGTTAATTTGGAGATTGTCTTAAGTCAGCTAGGTGAGGTGGTATTTAGACTATTTTCTTGCTGCTGTGGTGAAATGTGTGCTTGTTTCTTTATAGCCAAGCTGTCAGGATGACACATTTGAACATTCTTCTTTGCAGGCCATATTACTGCTATTTTCCATTCTCTCTGGGCCCCCGATCCTGCATCGGGCAAGTGTTTGCACAGGTAAGCAGAGGCCTGGGTCAATGCTTCATAGCAAGCACTGGGCCAGCTCAGGGTGTGCTGGCCATGGCTGGGAGGGAACAAAGGCCAGCTATTGATGGTGCACTGACCCTCTTCCCTCTGGGGGGAAGATCCACACCATGCCCATGGCAGGGCATGTCTCTCAAATGCTGTCACGTGAGCAGACACACATACACCGACGTGGTCCCACATCACATGCGCCCACATGCAGGGGAGGGGGCGTGGGCTGCTCTCACTCTAAACTGTCCTGGGTCACCCTGCTTGAATCCAGCGCCTTTGATGGGAGTTGTAGTCGACATCCCTTTGCCAGCCAAGGTCAGACACATGGGGGGGATGTGCAGGGGCTCTTGAGGACCATCCTGTGGCTGCAGCTGGCAGAGTCAGGGCAGGAAAAACATCAGCTGGTAGAAGGGCACAAGCCAGTGCTGGCACCAAGGAGGTGAAGAGAGGGCTGTGTGGATGGGAGGAACAATGTGATGAAGTCTGTGATTACCTGAGCATGGCAAAGAGCATTTCAGAAGGACAATAGGAGGCTGGCTCTTCGGGTCTGTGCTGTTGAGTTCGTCTAAGCGCCAATGCTCAAAATCTTCAGGTTAAGGTGCTTTGTTTTACCTCTGTTTTCCAAAATGCGGTTAAAACAGGGACAGATCTTTGTGCCTGTCAGTTGTCTTCAAATCCAGGAAGGCCCAGGCGACTGTTCTTCCTGCCCAGCCAGCTGCATTGAGTAACGTTGAAGGTTTAAATCTCTATATTGACAAAGCAGCATGATGTGATACACTGACTTTAGGCAGCTGCAGTCTGAGCTGTATTTGGTGTCACTGATAAGTTTGCTTTTTTCCTTAACAGATGGAGGCGAAAGTGGTGATGGCAAAACTGCTGCAGAGGTTTGAATTCCAGCTGGTGCCAGGGCAGAGTTTTAAACTCTTGGACACTGGAACCCTTAGGCCACTAGATGGAGTAATGTGTAAATTAAAGCCAAGGAGCCCTGCAAGAGGCTGCTAGGAGTGACTGCTCAGGGAAGGTGCGTGGCAGGGTAGGGGTAGCGTTTCTTCTGATTTTGAAGATCTTCACACTAATCAACAGTTAGATTTTTGCAGGCCCCTGTAGAGGCTTACTAGACTGAATTTTTTTCCTAGCCTTACTCATCATTTACTGAAGAAAACCTTAGGAGAATCACTCTAGATATGTTTGAGCATCTTTGTGGAAGCATACCTGGAATTGCAAAGCATGTTATTTTCCTGCGGGACTAGTTTGGTTCTGACCAGACTTGGAAAAGAATGTCCTTTCACTGGAGTATCCCTGGAACTCCATAAAGCTTACACTCAAAGCCCAGTTGATAGTTTCCACTAAGTTTACTTAGGACACAGCATGGTGTAAGTAAGCCCTTGTTTGGGGAGTTTCCTATTTACACAGTGGAGCCAGAAAATGGTAGAGCTCAGCTCGAGCTGTGCTCGGGAAGAGGAGTTTGGAGATGCTCTCTTGTTCAAAGCAATTTTCTCATCCCTGCTCTAAATGAGAAGAACTGTTGATAGGAGCAATCTGAAACAAAAAATCAGAGACTGAAGTCACTACTTTTCTCAGTTGCTTATGTCTCATTTTTATTCAGTCTCTCCTACTTTTCTTCAGTATTACTCAGAGCATAGCGTCCCAGTCCATGCTGTTGAAAGAGACTCTCCTGCTTCCTCCTACCCTTCTCCACAGCCCACGCTCATTCTCCTGAGACACTGTTCTTTTGCGGGGGGGTTTTGCTGGGTTTATTTTAACCTGGATCATTTTCTCCACCTAGTTTACTACAAAGTTGTACCAGTACTTAGGCTAGATGGTCTAGTAGGTACAGCAGGGTTGGAAGTAAGTGCCTGTAATCAAATGCTGCTTAAAATGGTATTACTGCTGAAGGAGTGCATCTGTGACTTGAGCCGGGTCAGGAGGAGATCCTGTGCTCCCTTCCTCCACAGATGGGCCAAAATTGGTCACTACATGCAGGCTTGCAGCCTGCCTCTGCTGGGGGGGAGGGAACCAAATGTGAAAACGTCATCTTCCAGAAATATGTGAATACGTAGTATGAGCGTGGGCCTCTTCGATTGTGAAATACAGGAAATTCAAGGCAATGGTTGCTGCCACTTATTTCTTACCTTCGTGAATTAAAGGGGCAAGAACCCAGTCTGTACACTGTCAAGTTTCCACATCAGGAGCTTTCCCTGGCTCTGCCCTGGCTGTGCACCGTCTCATTCAGTGCAGCAGTGGGACAGCAGGCGCTGGTTGGCGCGGTGTTTGATAACATAAGCACCACCATACAAAGTACTCGCGTAGGCAGAGGTACCAATACGTGTATTGCTCAGGAAGGTTTAGTCCATCTATCAGTAGACCAGCTCTCCAAGCCCTTGTGCTGGAGATCTGCTTATATCCTCCTAGCCATTAATGAAATCTCATTCGGGAAGCTGAGGACTCACCAGTTGGACATGTGTTCCCAATGTGGTGGGGAGCTGGATGCCAGTGGGGCTTGACGTGCTAGTGGTGTAACAAAAGGTTGAAGCCTTTGAGTACGTCAAAGGGAGGGAAGTATCTTAGTGGTGTCGGGAGGGGTGGGGGAAGCTGTGAACAGCACCCAGACAGCTCAACGGACATGCTGGCGAGTTGTGCTGTTGAGATGCACGATGCCACCACACCAGCTCTCCACCCTACTAATGAATGAGTTGAGATACATTAGTCTCGCAAACGTATTCCCTGCTGCTACCTCTGCAGGGGGGACAGGTACATCCAAGGAGGGCTCAGGGGGAGCAGTAGAACATTAAAACCCTTCAATGGGTTTGGTCAGACCTCATCTGCCCAAAACTGATGCTTCCTGCTGCCTGCTCTGTGCTTACCCCCTCAGAGGGTTCTTCCTGAGCTCTCTGCAAGCCCAAATGCCATCCAGCTCTCCAGGGACTGCTGACACAGGCCTTTCTCCTGTTCTTATACCCAAAAGTTCTTGCTGGACTGTTGCCTGTCAGTGCTGATCGCTTTCCAGCAGATGGCAAGCTCTCCTTGTCCATGCACCCAACCGGGTCGGTGTTCCTCAGCCTTGACAGCTCCTTCTTTTAGGACCCAACCTGTCCTGGGCTCCTCCAGGTCATCGTAGGGCAGGAGTTGATGATGCCCTGTGATGTGCAAACACCCTGCAGTGCTCTCACTATTTCGTCCTGCACTCCCAGCCAGGAGGTGATCCCTTATCTGCTGGAAAAAGAAAAAAGGAGCAAGTTCAGGAAAGCTGCTCCCTGGGGCCCTGTGTGTTGACTGGGTGCTGGCACAGGCTCCGCCAAACGCTGTTGAGAAGCTTTAGGCCACGAGTGCCCATGCAGACCCAGCTGTGACTCCCATGGGGTATGAAGAAGCTGGGGGCTGCAGCTTTCATGGACAGCCCAAAGAAGGACAGTTTTTCCTTATGCTGGGAAAAAGAAACGTTACTGCCCTTCTGGGGCAAGCAGTTGTTATCTGCACTAAGCCCTCTGCTAGGGATCATGGCCAGTAAGGCAAAAAAGTAGGGCAAGGTCTGTCTCCCCAGTGCCCTTCTCAGGTGCTTGAAGGAGCAGTTCCTTTTCTTATCCTTTTGTTGCGTCTTGGGCAAAAGAAAAAAAATAATCTGGAAATAGCCGGTGGGGTGATTTTTTTCCTGGATACCACCCCGGTGTGGCCCAGCACAGCCCTGTGTGGTGTGCCTGGAAGCCAAAGGCAGTTGACATGGAACTGTGAAACCAGGCTGCTCAGGATGGCTCCTGCCCTTGCATCCTGCAGCTCCTCTTGCTTTCACCCTCCCCAGATGTCCACGCCTGCAGAAGGATAGGAACTCTGGAGGCAGCCAGAAGCTCAGCTGGCAGGAGTCAAGGTAAGCAGCTGCCCCCAAAGCTGAGGGCACCAGTGGTGACACTCATTCCCAAGGGTCTGTATCAGAGGTGTCTTTTAAGTTTTCCTCCTGTTCTGACAGAGGGCTGCTGCTGGTTTCTTTGATCCCCTTGCCACACCTATATACTGTTTGCCTCCTCCTGGATCAATGCCCAGGACTTTCATGCATGCGCTCAGAGCAAGGACTTCCCCACCCAGGATTTCTCCCCAGGTTTTTTGTGCTAACCCAAGAGCTTGATCCTATCCCTTTTCTATCAGTGTCATTGACAAGAAACAGGGAAAACACTGCTGCCTGGACCTCCTGGGACAGGAGAGAACCAGTTAGGGGCCATACACCCAGAGAAGCCTCTGTCTTTTGGAGGAAGGCAAGCCCCTTCATCACTAGCATGGGAGATGGGAACCTTTTTTCACCCCAGCTAGTCTGGAGCACATCTACACCTCATGTACAGACTCACGTACATTTCCAGGGAGGAGCCCAGCTAGAGTTCGTGCCAGGAGGGGAGTGGGAAGAATCATCACGATTTTACGTGAGAAGAATATTCTCCTAGCCCTTGCAGGAAGCCAGGAAAAGCTCAGAAGCGCGGGATTCAATCGCAGTCACTGCAGTTACAGCACATTTTCTGAACAGTGGACAGCCTTCTGCTACATCTGTAGCCTCTGGGGGATGAATGTAGGTAAGAAAGCATAAGATGCTGTCCTTCACTGGTGGAGCCAGGTATGCAGAGGAGGAATCGGGATATTTCATTCCCTTTCAGGATCATTTATCCATTTATCCAGCCATGGCCAGGTCCTAGTTGTGTCCTTTACTGTAGCAGTTTTAAAGCACTGCGCTAGGGGTGTGCAGCACGTTTAATCACCATATCTCCACAAAAACTGGTGCTCCTAGGACATGATGTGCCTAGTGCAAGCACACAGGATAACCATACACGCATTTGCACTTGGTGTGGTTATACAATGAGAGCTGCAACAGGAGGCCTTCCCTGGATCTCAGCAACGTCTGCTATTGACACAAGACAATCAGAAAGCAGCTGTCTGCAACACATACCCAGCCCATCTCCCCCACACAGCACTCACATGTCAGCCAAGGCAATAAAGTTAGAAACTTTCCTCTGCAGTGGTGATGGGATGGGTCCAGCAGGGCTGTTGCACCACCTCTCAATGTTCCCACAAATTGCAATTGTGTTCTCCTGGACTTAGGGGCAAAAGAAGCACTTTTAGAGGAGGAATGAGATTTCCTCACTAAGGCAGTGGGCATGCTCTTCTTCACTCTGCAATCCTGTCAGCATCTCGGTAGAACTTGGGGCTGTTGCGTGATGAGACACTCAACACGAGCCAGCAATGTGTGCTGCTTTCCTGCCTCCCAGGGCCCACAACACACACAAGCTCTCCTCTGAACTTCTGCAATGGTTCTGCACCCTCAGAACAAACCATCTTCTGTTTCTCCTTTTTGTTCAGCCAGCAAAGGCCCTCAGAGTTCCTGGGAGTGAGATAGTGCTCAGGAGCAGGACCTCCACCTCTTCTCAAAGACTGGTACTGTTTCCCCCATCTCTGCAAAACACTTAAGTGATATAGAAACATAGAATCATTAAGGTTGGAAGAGACCTCCAAAATGATCTAGTTCAACCATATCTATATTAACAAAGGAAATATGCCCTGGACCTTTCCCTGGCACTGAGGCGGACTGGCGCAGAACAGCTGTGTCTGTTGCACTCTCTTATCCTTCAAAATACGGTGGTTATGTGCAACCTGTGTATGAGGAATGGTCTCTGGCACACCTCGACTCCCAGATCATACCGGGAATGCTCAGGAGCATGCTAGTGGCCAGGGGCTGCCCTAACAATGTGGCTGTGGGGAAGATCAAGTGCCAGGGACCTCAGAACATACCTGGGACTTCAACTTTTCCAGTTTGTAGTAGTCTGAAGACTGTTCATCTTTAGACCCAGTCTGTACTGGTAGGCTAACCCTGTTAATACTGAACTTCTCCCTCATTCGTCCCCTTTAGCTCTGTGCGCTCCTTCTCTCAGCAATGCTGCTTTCCACACATCTCTCTCTCTCTCTGGAAAAATCACCACACTGATGTCTCAGGCTCCAGCTGTCCTTCTCCTCTTGGATCCATCCATAGGATTTGTTTCCTATCCATAGTGCCCTCACACTGAGGTCCAGCTGAGGGTCATCAACTCTACCCCATGCCAGCGTCTTCACCGGACTGGTGCAGGAGAAGTTGTTCCTCCAGTACAGACCAATTGTAAAAGAACTGCTTCCCTGTTTTCAAATGGACTTTATTCAATTAGCTTCACTCTCGCTCCATTTCCTCAGATCATAGCACTGTGAGCTACAGGCAGACACTGGAGCATCTCCAGTGCCTGAGGCACCAGCAGCATCCAGGAAGAGATTATGCGGGATCCACTCTGAGGATCCTAGCAGGGGATACTGGTGTCAAGCACCGGGGAAGAGTCCAGCTCCATGGGGTCTTTTCATCCTTTCTGGTAAGGGTTGATCCTTGTCTCACCAACCTCCACCTTCCATTTCTTCCTTCGTTACCTCCTCCTCCCTTCTGTTTGCACAAATCCTCTGAAGAACTAAAGGACACCCAAATGACCACGTACTTCTCTGCTACATCCTTGCTGCAGCACTTTGCTGTGTTTCCCATTTAAGGTGTCAGCTCCATCAAGCGAGGCCACCTCTCGTGACGTTGTCTGCAAGAAGCCTTGCACAGCAGAGCCATGATGTCAGCAGAAATCCTTAAGTGCTACTATAAAGCAAATAAATAATCAATCATTATTATTTTTATGTATCTGTGAGCCTTCTCTAATAGGTCTTGATATTATTACGGTGCTGAGGACAGGCTGAAATTAGATAATACTACACTCAGCTGGCATCTATTCCCTTGGAAACACAGGTAAAAATACATTTAATAGCTCTCCAGTGACAATGAATATTCATTAATATGACACAGATGCATACTTGATTTGAAAATAAGGACAGTAATTAAAGAGCTATTAAGGTTAAAAAGCAACAAAGGAAATTCAACTACTGAAAGAGCTGTTCTGGGATCAGCCCCTAACCTGTACCTGCAGGGATAAGAACAGGTGGCCTGAGAGTTTCCACATTATTTTACAAACTGGCGGACTGCAGGCTCTGCCCTCCCTCCCCAGGCTGTCATCTGGAAATGTCCTGATGAATTCTGAGTTCAGTTTTCCTTCTGTCTTACAGGGCAGCTGCGCTCCGCTGTAGTGCTGCTGCTCATGCCCACTGCTCTGGTGATGCTGAATGGATGAGAAGTGGAGGGGAAAGTTTCTGTAGGCTTTTGGGAAGGAAGCTATTTATGGTTGATGACTTACATTCATTATTTCTATTAAAATAGTCTTGGGAATCACCGGTCGTGATGGTTGCTCCACTGTGACCTCTGAAAATCTCCATCCCACAGGCTGTGATATTAAAGCTGAGTTTCTCAGGGAGGTTCCACAAAGGTTCCTTTGCAGGGGTGGCTTGAGAAAGTGACCCAAGCAGCACGTGCTCTGTGTCAGGAGAGAGGCAAAGGCACTGCTGCACACTGAGGGAGGCAAGGAGGAGCGGATATGTCCAGGGACAGTGGCAGGAGTGAGTGGTCCCACTGCTTTATCATGGCCAGGACAAACCCTGTGAAATCTCACCCACCGTGTCCTGCTGATCTCCTCCTGGTGCAGGCAGAAGCTGCAGGCTCTCAGCAGAGCTGGGTCCCTCCCCGGACAGGGCAGTGGCTGGGGAACAGCAGCCACCCGGGCTAGCAGAGGAAAAGCGAGACACGCATCCTCCAAACCGAGGTGTGCTGCCAGGAGGAGGTTACCGCACTGGGCTGTGCATCGCCCTGCTCCCGTCCCGGGGAGGGCCTCCCAGGCTGCTTACGCCGCTGAAGAAGTTATGGCAGAAACTGAAGCAAACCAGGGGGACAGACAGAGTGTTATTTTAATTTCTAACCCAGCAGCATAATGGTAAATAGAAAAGTGAATCAGCCCTGTGGGCTGGTGTTCCAGGCCACTCGGGAAAGAGGGTGAACTGCGTATCACCTGAATTAAAAGCAGATGAACCGCATGTGCTGCTGCCCTGAGCTAACGCGGCTGTCTGCGCAGCAGCGCGCGGTGCACGCGCGTGGATCGGACCAGGCACCGAGCGCAGGCAGGAACGCCGTCCCGCTTCCTCGCAGCCACCTCGGCAGCGCTTTCCTCTTCGGTGCAGGCACACGCGTGACAAGGCACCCCTGAGCGGGCCGTGTCACCAGGCTCCTTCCTCACAGATACATGGTAAAGTCGCGATTTCTGCCTGGATTGGTTGGTTTTGATGAAGGGGTTTGGTGTTTTTTTTCCCGGGAAGAATTGCAGTTCTGTGCCTGAACCAGCGGGATGCTGTTTCAGCCTAACAGGGCTTGTCCTAATGAGAGAGACCGCCAGTTTTGCTTTTCTTGGAAACCGAGCCCAAGACCTTTCAAAGGCACGGGGACGCGATAGCTCAGTGCACACTGATTTTAATCCTTTTCACGTCCCTCGGCCGCGTTCTGCCGCACTTCAGCGGGACTGGCGACACCCACGCCCGTGGCAGCAGCGTGTTTCGCTGCGCGCAGCCCCCGCCGGCGGGGAGGCACCGCTCGCTGCTGGCAGCTCCCATACCCGCCCGGGCCACCCCTCCCAGGGCCGCTTCGGCTCCGCCGCCGCGGCCACCACCTCTCTGGGCGGCCG
>VWZZ01000918.1:391816-481277 GCA_013399095.1 Psophia crepitans | reverse complement strand
GGCGCCGGGTCGATCCGCGTGGTGCCCCCCCGCCCCCGTTCCCCCTCTCTCCCTCCCCGGGTGTCCCGGACCTGCTGGCACCGGCAGCCACATCGCTGTGACGATCGCTCCTTCCCTCCCGGCAGCTGCACGGTCAGTGCTACGATAATAGCGGAGATCCCGAAATACGGGTCACAGCGATGCTGGAGCTGGGGTCCCCCCTGGAGATGATTCAGCTTCTGCAGACCCCCTGGGAGGAGAGATTTAAAGTAAGAAAACAAAGCAAGGGGAGCTTTATCAGTCGTTTTTAGGCCGCGGGCTGGGTGAATGCGAAGAGCCCGTGGTGGCTGCTGAGGCAAAAGGGACTGTCCCGCTGACACGCTGCTTGCTCCCGCAGATTGGCTTCAAATCGGTTTGTTTTCACTCCTTTTAAATCGCATTAAAATAGCCCCAGCACGCGGTCTCACAGTGACATTCCTTGTCGCTAGAGCGATGTTAGAAGAGCTAAATCTGCGAGGAAATGGCCGCAAAATCTTGCTCAGGAGTGGGGTAGTGTTTAATACCCAGTATCACACTGCATTACTGGTTTTCCCTCTATGCCGTTTCACTCCACGGGGGGGTTCCTGGCGAGGTCCCTCAGCAGGCTGGGTCTGCCGTGGGAAAGCCGCCGCGCCACGCGATGGGCCGGGTGCTTGCTGTGGGTTTGCCACTTCAGGCAGCGAGCGGAGCAGCCTGTCTCTCGCCGGGTGTCTGTGTGGGGTTTCTGAGCTTAGCCCTTTAGGTATTACTGTACTACAGACACTGCTAAATTCCTTTCCTCCTGCTGTAGGTGCTGGGGTGGCACCCTGGTAGTGAGAGCTGCCTTGTCTCCTAAGCATCCCACGTAGGGACTCTTAAGCTCCTCAGGAACATAAATGGCTTATGACACGGCAGTTATTTTGGTTATAGCTTGTATTACAGCTATACAATCTGTATATCTTATATCTTTGCCTCAAGATCTCAGCTGGGAGTTCTCTACTACTTGCTTGGTTCCCAGGAGGAAAGAGAGCATCAGGTAGAAGCATGGGTACCTTAACGTCAGTAAGAAATGCTGTGGGCAAAATAGAACCACAACAAATGTCCCAAAATAAAATCCTTGCCTGCATGCGGTCTGCAGTGTTGAAAAGGAGCCTTGCCGTCCAAGCCAGATGTGAAGCTGGGATTCTTAGTGATTGCTTCACTAATCAAGTTAAAATAGCGTCAGAACTTTCAGAGTAATTTCTCTCAGCCTGTGGAGTTCCACTTTTGCTTACAAACTATTTCATGCTGACTCCTACATAGCTTTCCCAGCACCTCATCTCCTCAAATGTGCCAAAGTCTCTGCAGAGAGCCGTGGTGCTGGGTTGGTGGTGAGGTCTGGTGTGGTGGCATGGAGATTTTCATAATCTTTTGACTGATGAAGACACTAATTCAGAACTTACGCTGGCACTGTCTAGTCCTGTTTCCTAATTAGGGTGTCTGAAGGGATGGGATTCCCCTCTGACGAGCCACATCAGATACAAGCGATTCTGCGAGCTGTTCCAAGTGAACAGACCCGCGCGCCTGCACAGATCGCTATCGGAGGCAGCGAGGGGTGACGCGGGTCTGCCTGGCACACCTAGGTGATGATAGTTTGTCTAATGCCAGGGCTGCTGATGCTGAATGAAAACTGCTGCAAAAAGCTACTTGAACAAAGTGACGGTGCGGTATAATGCACTCTTCTAGCTCTGGTTTGTTCAAAAACAGTTTACTGAGCTTTCTGCTGGACCAGGTATTGCCTGGCCTTTCCCTGCTGCCAGAAAGTTGACATAAAAGCAAAAAATCTGGCAACAAATACATTGCATGCTTTGGCTAATTCTTCAGAAGCACAATTGCGCGCCCAAATTCATACTCCTGGGTGGTGCAGCAAGGCATGAATCTGGTATTAATGACCATGGAGCCTCAGTCTGTATGGAGCAGCATGGGGGAAGGGAGTGGAATGTATTAATTCTATGCCAGAGTGGGAAAAAACGCTTCTGATTTCAGCTAGCAAATCAATATAGCCTCTGAAACATGAAGGCTGCTATTGTTTTCCTCCCAGCTTTCTCTCTAGTTCTTCTAACTGCAAATGTCTCTTTTTGTATACGCACGTTTTTAAAAAATGTTGCTGAACTACTTACCAGTCAAATCCTGTGGCAATGTTGATAATAAATTTTGTAGCATACATATAATTACCTTTTAAGTACTATATGCTTTTTTTTTGCCTTTAATTTCATTGAATGCCCTCCCCTTTGTTCTACTTCCAATTTAATAGCTGTTTTTCATCTGTTTTTCCCATGCATATTCATCTTCTCTTTCTCAGATTTGCCTGAGTCTTGTGAAACTGCTGTTTTACTTGGCACATTCACCCCTGGGTTCAATAGTCCTCTTGGATTTCCAGCCAAGGCAGTTTGTTATGGTGGATGGAAACCTAAAAGTGACAGACATGGATGACGCCAGCACTGAGGAGCTGTCATGCAAGGAAGATAATGACTGCACACTTGACTTCCCTTCAAAAAGCTTTGCTCTCAAATGCTCTGCAGTTGGGAAATGCGAAGGGATAAATGAAAAGAAGAATCTTTTTAATGCATATCGGTATGTCCAGCAGGACGGTGGAAAAATCTGGGGCTGGGGTGGTTGAGCTCACCTCCTGCCATGTAGCCTCTAGCATCTCGTGTTTATTCCATGCAGTGATTCTCCCTCACTCCTGTCAAAGGGTGGTTAAGGGTTGCTTTGAAGCCAATTTATTTTCCTTATAAGGCAGGAAAATAGTGTAGTTGTTGTCTGGTGAGAATGCAGGCATCTTTCTTCTGCTGCTCCCTTTCCCCAGCTCCTGCTAGAAACTTGCCCCAAAGGCTGCACCTGTGAACGCAGTGTTTGCCAAACAAGCCCTGGCACTCGACATCCACGGGCTGCGTTTGCTGGAAGCAGCGGCAGCGTGGGCTACCTGCCAGAGCCCCCCAGCTTGGGGCCCCCGTTGTTGGGATCAGGCTGGGTAACTCTTCTCTTGAACTCCGAGTCTCCCTATGGAGACGGTGGGCACCTATGGGAGACCAATGGAACAGGTAACAGGTAAGGAGCAGAGACTGCTGCAGCACTTCGTGTAGGCCACCAGCTGGAAGCATGATGACTTCCACTCACCATTGATGCTTGGCAGGTCATGTACTGGTGGAAGTCTTTGGTAGTTGGACACTTACAGAGAAGGACTTGGTGAGGGAGCTTGAATTTGCAAGGCTTGGTGTTCATGGGCAAATCCCTGCACAGATTATTGCAGCCTTGCAGTAACACACTTGTGTCTTGTAGAACAGGAGTTTTCTAGGAGGTTCAGGGAATGAGTAGTCCTGCCTTTCCAGGGGTAATAAGAATGCCAGACCTTCTCAGGGCAAGGGAGAGGTTGAGTCTTCTTTTATATAGGTCTGTCTTTGATGGGAAATGCATTGCTGCGCACAAAAAATTGGCCCCAGGGAATGAGGGAAAGCTCCGTTGTGTGAGCCTTTGCAAGGTAGATTTCACGCAGCGCTTGGCTACACGCTGTGCTCCAAGGACCAAGCTTTCAGCCCAACTCACAGGAGCGCTCTGTGAGATGCCAGTGAAGTGCTCAAACATAACTTAATAACCAGAGCAGACTTACTAATTGCATATGGATAATCGAGTCCCGGGAAAATGTAGACAACTTCATCACTAGGGAAATTAAGCAACTGTATTCTGATCAGTCTGTGGGATTTTTTTGCAGGTATTTTTTCACCTATCTTTTGCCACACTCTGCACCACCAGCTTTGCGGCCCTTTTTGACGGATATTCTGAACGCAACAGGTAGCAGCTAATATTCATAAACTTCTTTACTAGAAGTCTCTCAATGGTACTTGATGGAATTACTCATCTTTGTCATCTTTTTCCTTAAATACAGGTGATTTACGATATGGAATAAATGAAACCCTGAAAGCTTTTGAAAAGGTTTTACATCTGTACAAGTCTGGGCTCTATCTGCAGAAAAGACCTCTTCTTTTAAAAGGTACATGATCTTGAATGCTTTGAGTAACATAACTACCGAGGGAGCAAGGAACTTGGTAGCGGGTAAAATTCTGTTCTCCCATACATTCAGGCAGTGTATAATCACTAGGAAAAGCACCAAAAGTAGCTTTGTTTTTTTTTTTTTTAGCAGCCTTTTGTTGTTTTGTCATGGGAGCTGTGCACGATTGCATTGTTTTGCAAAATAAATGCAGTGCAGACAATCTGGCCTGCATATGGGCGTATGTTTGCACAGCTTCTAAGTGCTCCTCTCGTAATGTGCCTTGGTGTTTCAAGTGAGTATATTTGGACTAGCTTAAGCAATGGGACCAGAGTAACAAACTTGAGTGTCTGCTGTCTCTCTTTGGGGTCATCTTGTCATTTAGACCAATAGGTCAGTTTTTCAGGCTAATACTGAAACTTCCCTTTTCACTTGGTGGCTTCTGACTGCTGAGCACGGGTTATTTTGGGAACGTACAGTGGAGAGGTGACAACATCAACATGAGTGTGACAGAGTAGCTGTGGCCTTGGTGCCCTCTAAATTTCTTTTTTCTGAAGACCTGTGGATGGGTAAATGAGCCTTTATGAGGTGCATTCCTCTGAAAAGGACCCATTTGGTGGTAGAGATGAGGCTAATCGAAAGGTAGGCTTCAAAAGTCCAGTGGTTACTGAGCCTTTACATTTTCCTGAGTGTTCACTTGAGATGGTGGGATGGTGGTGATGGTGGCTTGTGGAAGAAAATGTCTTTACGAGTGAAAGAATTGGAATTTGCACCGTTATGAACAAAGCTATCCAGTCATTTGCACTGAAGGACCAGCAGCTTTAACAGGAATTACTAGTATTTTCCAGCAACACCTACCTGTTGGCTTTGCAACTGGCCCGGTGGCAATGTGCCGAAGCGATCGCTGTCCTAGAGGTGTGGCGGGGTGGGGAGAGACTCCTAGCAGTCAATGAACAATAGCCCGAATATCACATGCTCAGGCTTGTCAGGTCTTTTGTGTCCCACTGGAGAAGGATCTGGCCTCCCTCTCCCCCACTGGGGTCCCTAAATCTCCTGTACCTGTTAGGTGGCACCATGATGGGTGGGTCAGAGTGTGCCCCGCATAGCTCGGTGCTGGATCTGTGATGAGCTGGTTCTGCTGTTGGGGCTGAGGTGTAGGAGGGGCTGTTGTGAGGTTGGCTTCTCTGGAGAAGAAGGGGAGAGATTGTGAGTCTGCACAGCAGCCTCTACCCACCACCCACCCCTGCAGTCTCTCCTCTGTCCCTTCACCCTTGACAGCTCTGCCCCCTCTCTTATATCCGTGAGGGAATTGCTGTCCTGTGCTCCATAGTAGAACCAAAAGTCAGGTTTTGGGTTTCTTTTAACTTTGCAGCTCCACCTACTCCATCAGGTCCGTTCGGTCTATCACTGTCACACTTCCTTGGAGAGTTTCACTGAAGTGCAGCGCATGAAGCATCTAGTGAAACTAGTCTCTGAAAGTGCACTTAAAGAGTTTCCCTCAGCACCCTCTTTCTGTTGCCAGACTACATCTCCCTGAAGGGCTTCCGAACGGTGGAAGGAGAAGACTACAAGTGCTGGCCGTCCTACAGCCACCTGGGGTGCCTGCTGTCCGTCCACAGCGCTGAGGAAGCTGCTGCAATTTGTAACTCCCAATCGCAGTGTCAGAGTTTCATCATCACCCAGCGGAGGACGTGGACAGGTGAGCTTGGCCAGGTGGGGCAGGATGCTGCCGCACGGTGCCCCTGCCTCCCCAGTCGCCAGCGGGGGTGTGGTGCTGCCCTCCTCTGTAGCGCGTTCCTTATTCTCAAGATCGGATAGCTGCCGCCGAGGGCGTCCGAGGACACTGTGAGTGTTTGTAAGGAGACGCAAGAGAAATTATATTCTTCTCCTGCACTTTTTTTCCTCCATGAATTTTGCACTGGACTGCCAGGTGTTGTGGAACAGTTACTTATTTCACACAGAGATGGCTTCCCTTTGGTGTTGGGCTAAACAATTCCTGTGGTCTGTTTAGTTTGCAGAAGGCTGTGGGGTTTTTGGAGATGAAAGAAGCTATGTGAAAGAGGGTGGTTACTATTGTTATAATTAAAAGAATCATAGCTTACAAGTTGTTATCTCCTTTATCAAAACTAAAGCCCCAAACCAGTGGATTTCCAAAATGTCCCTGTAATTAGCTCTGATTATAGCCTTTTACAGTTAGCATGCTTTCAGAATTATTATAAATTACCTCATTTAGCTGACACCTCAATTGTGGGCTAAATTGTTACTTATAAAGTGAAACACTAAATGAGGTAAATGAGTGTTTTCATTCACGACGGTGCTGAGGAATTGTGTCGTGTCGGCTCACGTGACACTTAAAAAAACCCACCCGAAACTACCAGAACCGCAGCTTTTCTGTGGGCTCGTGTGCAAGTGGCACGTGGCTCACTAGTGACATGAGAGCACGTACACCGACGCAACATAAATCTCTCTGAGCCGGTTTCACGCCAGCAGTGGGTTGTGTGAGTTGTGCCGAACGCACCGCGTCCGCCTTCCTGGCGGGGCGGCTGTTAAAGCAGCGGTGGGGGAGGCGGAAGCACAGCACGCGGGACAAGAGCCCTTCTGCAGCGCCTGCTCGGATGCGGATCCCTGCCGTCCCGCTCTGTGCCTGTGGCCTGCTAACGCTCCTGACACGTTGCCGCCTCACAGCTCATCGCTGCAGCCAAAGGCGCCACGAGCGCGTGGCTGCAATGCCGAGCGGCTAACTTTGCCGGCCGGATTCATGAGAGCTGTGGGAGCATGGTGGTCCCTCGTAGGGCAGGTCGGTAAAGCAAAGCAAGATGTAAAAGCTGGTGGGGCCCGGTTGTGCGTTCCGAGCGCACACGCAGTGAGCGTCTGGAGTTTACTGGGAGTGTAAAACTCTCAGGGTGGAGTGACCCTCCGTTGAGTGGGCAGTGTGTTTCTGTGTCTTCTGCAATAAATAGCATGGGTCAGGGTGAACCTATCTCCTCTATTAAACACTAAAACATTTCTGTTTCCTTCCCAGGACGCCCGCTCGCCTCGTTTCAGAGTAGCCTGACGGATTTAATACCGGATGCTAACTCTGTCGTCTATATTAAACAATCAGCTTCTTCGGGGGAAAGACTTTAAAGAAAAGGAGATCACATAAAATGATCCTGGGAGGAACAAACCACTGGGGAAAACTTCTGTTGAAAAGAATGACATATTTTATTTTGCTTTTGGGATGGGATCTCCTTGCCAGCTCAGATAGAGTCAAATGCTGCTGTCTCTTTGATCAAAGCTCAGGTTTCTCATTGCAGCCCCGCTAGCTTCTTTTTCTGTTCCCACACTGCTGTTCTGCATAAACCCTCCCAGTTTTAATCAAATGTCACTAGACTGTGCAATCCCTAGCCTTGCTGCTTCAGTAACCAGCTTGTCAGCCAAGAAATAGAAATAGCTGCGAGGGATCCAGCTTGGGTAGGCTTAGTTAGTTCTGTTACCTCCGAAAACCGATGGATAATGCACCCTGGAGAAGGCAACGGCTCCTTGGGTTTGACCCTATGTGATTTGTAATGCCAGCTCCTGTGTATCAACCTTGAAGGTTTTTCTCTGTTACTTTCTGTGAAAGAACGAGACATTCAAATTATTTATGTAGAAGGCATTACTCTGTATGATAAAGAATGACTACGTTTATTCTAAGCATGCTGTGAAGTTTTTCTCTTTCATTGTCCAAGTCTTTACTGCAACCAAGTGAACAAATGCAAGTGTTCCCCCACCTCCCCCACCTTCAGCTCACCGAGCATCATCACCCATTCCTGAGGACAACATGTGAGTGTGCTCAGCGGTGTACAAATGTGCCCAAGCCGCTTGGACACTTAGATCTTGGAGGACATTTTGTGGCTGCACTTGCAGGCTCACAGGCATGGAAGAGACAGTCTGGTCTCAAAAGCCTCCTGCATCTGCCCTTTACTAAAAATGTAGATGTAACCTCTGAAAAATAGGTGGGGGTTAGTATAATTTCAGGCTGTAAAAGATGGCAACATAATGTGCCACTCCTGGGAGTGCCTGGAAGCAGTGACCATAGAGCACCTCTTCTGTAGCATGGTTGGGGAAAGCCCAAGTCACTGCTGACCTCGTGCCCTGCCAGGGAAGGTCCCTGTCCTTGTGCAAGAGAGCCATGCTGCAGCCTCTGGGCGATGCTGTGTTGAGTTTTCCACTTAGCCCGTGCTGCTGGGTGGAAACAACAGCTCTCGGGACATTGCCATTGACAGTGTGACTGTTTCTATGTGGTCCCCTGTAGCAACGGGGGTACCACCCCCCTGCCCCCCCACTAAAGACGCCTGTGCTCTTGCCTGGGGTTGTGCTGTGTTTTTCCTGATCTGGTCCTGTGTTCCCTAGTGCAGGATCTCGCCTTTCAGCTCATTAGTACTCTGGTAACCCACAGCAGTGGCGTGGCGTGGGGGCTTTCTCATGCGCTACAACCCCTGCTGCTTACACTGAGGCTCGGGACTCCGATAGTGATATCAACTAACGAGAATTCCTAGTTAGCACAACAAGAAGGCTCTTCTTAGTGATGGCCACGTTGCTGCAGGCTTTGTGAAGGCAAGGCTTTTTAAATGGACAGCCACAGACCGCTCTCTCCATTACAGTGGGTCCTATGGAAGTTGAAGGAAAGGTCCTGCCAGGGGTCCGCTATTGTTTTACGTCGACCCCACTGAGCAGGGCTTCGGGCATCTGCTGTGTGGTGCTTTACATTAGCAAGGGGTAATGAGAGTTTATTCCATATCTCTCAGCCTCCTGAGATACAAATCAGAGGTACATTCCCCAAAGCAAGGGCAAGGGCCAGCCTGGGGTCATTTCAGAGAGGAAGAAAGAGGGAGAATGCAAAAGTTGAAGTGATTCCAGGTTGTGTTAGAAAGATCCTCCTATCCTAAAAATCTCTCCAGGTAAAAAAAATAAATTGTGTGTTTTAGTCAAGCGATGCTCCTTTCATGTTGCAGATTTTTCCATGAAGCTTTCATTGTATGATTGCCTGCCAGGCTGTTGGGTCCAGCCCCTCAGCAGATAGTACAGGGTATGGCAGCATGGCTTGGATAAATGTAGGTTCCAGCACCGGACCTGCGGTTAGAGCCTGGGAGCAGAGACCATCATCATCTTGCCTTCAAAGTTTCAAGCACATGGTACTCAATAATAAAAAAAAAAATAAATAAGAAGGGAAGCCAGGCCAGACTTTGAAGAATCCCAATGCTCAATCTGCTGTTGCCACAGCAAGCGGTTTTGTAGGACCTTTAGACCACCCCCCTGCAAACGAGTAGGTGCATGCTTAGAGCTTGGACCCCCAAGAGCACATTCATCATGCTAGCACAGACAAATAGCAAGGGCACAGGCATGCCTGTATGTCCGTCCAGTTCTGTTCATGTGCTAGAGGCTTAGAAAGTGCTGCAAATATGCTGGCAGAAGTGTGGCACTCATTCTCCTCATAACTCTGCGCAGCTCCCAACAGCACGTTAACGCCTGGTGGGCATGCCAGCTTCAGTCTGATCTGGGGTGACCTCCCGCTGCAGTCCAACGGTGCCCTGTGAGTGCTGGGTGAGGCACAGGGAGGGAAAATGTTTTATCAGCCCACTGCATCTAGATCTATAGCTGGACACGCGTTTGAGGAAACACAGTCACTGGGAAAAGCAGTTCCCACCCTGCTTTTTCCCGGCTTCTTGCTGTTATCACCTTCTAAGAAACCTTTTCCAGTGGCCAGTTTAAAAGCATGTGAAATTAATTCTCCACTAGCCTGCAGTAGGCAGCTTGCCACCCTTGAGCTTCAGGCAGCTCGTGAGGGGCTCATGTCTGTGGGGGGCACCCAGGCTGCTCACGGTCTGAAGGGGAGGCTACAGGAGCAAGCATCTTCTCTACAGCTTTGGGGCCCGTGTGGCTGGTTTGTAGCGCACTATCTTTATGTTCCATCTCAGTCAGCCAGCCTTTATTCATTCTGTCCTTTTATTAAATTATAGCTGCCTCAAGCAGTTTGAGACTTTCATTGCCAGTGAAAATTTCAGTGCACCCCTAAAAACTGTAACTACGGTACACGCAAAACCAAGATATAAACGTTTGTTGCCCTTAAAACTCCCAGTTGCTGGAGTCAATTTGTCTCTGCTATCTCTGCTCAGTATTTCAGCCACCACTGTAGAACATGTAACAGAGGAAAGTGCTTGGAAGGAAACAGCAGGGGATAGATTGCAATGGAAACCATGTGTGCTGGAGGAATAATATTTACCTAAATGTGTCTATCGCATCTTCCCACAGGATGCTGCCATGAGGAGAGAATGGATATGAAAACGTTGCCTCCATAGATAAAAGTTAGGAATATATTTTTTTTTAAAACACAAACTTTAATATTCCTAATTAATTCCATACTGCAGTAACAGAGATAAAGCCACATCCATGAAGGATAATACCATGTACTCCAAAGATATAAACCACAGTTTAATGAATAGCAACAGATGCCGCATGACTCATGTTCAGTATGTTTGCGCAGGCGTTTACATGAATGGTGACTTCACGATGGATTGAGGAGTGGGGCAAGGAGGACAGAGCTGCATAAAGAACAAGCAACTCCTGGGGCATCAGACAAGGTTCAAGTAACAGTGAAAGTCATACCTGTACTCTTACATGACGTATTTTGCAAACTTCAGTGATGCTCTAAGCAGCACTCAAATAGATGAACTTTCAAGTTGGTTTGGAGCACTTGATAAAACCAGGAATTTAACACAGGCGGCTGTAGGCCAAAATCGCACATCTGGGTTAACAATTTCTGTAACGTCTCCTACAAATTCACGTACCAAGCACTGATCTTTATTGCTAGAAGTCAGAGCCCTTTGGTCCTACTGGGTTGAAAGAGTTGGTTTGGGGTCCAGTTTGAGAAATTAGTGAAGTGCAACTCCAGTACTCAGAATAGCCCATCACAATAGCTTGGTAGGACTGTGTTCAGTTTTGGGCCTCTCACTGCAAGAAAGACACTGAGGCCCTGGAGCGTGTCCAGAGAAGGGCAACGAAACTGGTGAAGGGGCTGGAGCACAGGTCTTATGAGGAGCGGCTGAGGGAACTGGGGCTGTTTAGCCTGGAGAAGAGGAGGCTGAGGGGAGACCTTATTGCTTTCTACAACTACCTGAAGGGAGGTTGTAGTCAGGTGGGTCCTGGTGTCTTTTCCAAACCAGCAAGCAGTATAGACAAGAGAAAATGTCCTCAAAATGGTTGCCCAGGGAAGTGGTTGAGTCACCATCCCTGGAGGTATTTAAAACATGTGTAGAGATGGTGCTTAGGGACATTGGTGGAGTTGGCAGTGTTAGGTTTATGGTTAGACTCAATGATCTTAAAGGTCTTTTCCAACCAAAATGATTCTATGATTCTATTATTTCCCCCTAACTATAGCACTTGCAGCAATCTTTCTCCTTGGTTCCATTGTCCCAGTGTACCAAAGTGCCACCAACAGCAGTGTGGAGATGGTGGTGGTGAAGGAAAATTCAAAGAAGATAATTTTATATGAAAGGTAACCATGAGCTTCTCTGTCTCCTCTACAGCATGGTGGATTTGCCCTCAGTGATAGTTCTTGGCTAACAGGAAAATGTATCAGAGTACATCAAACAGGTCTGGATGCACCAAGGAGAGTGATAGCTGGAGGGAACAGCTGCCAAACTCCTCTGCTTGAAATTCAGCTCCTGGCTCTGTGTGACAGCTCCAGGCAATGGCTTGTGCTTTGGAGCTTTGGGACCCTCAGTGCTCCTGGCTGGCCAACCCAGATGGCAAAAGTGCTGCGTTTACTAGTGGGGAAGACTCCTCAGTGTAGCTTTGGAGAAGATCAAGGTGGTGATGGTTTCTTAAGAAAAACATGCTTGGCCTTTCTGGGCACCAAGTTGTGTCCTGCACTGCAGCCGCTATCACTACTGCCCTGTCCTCACCCACTCCAAACCACCACAACCGTTATCCTCCCCCACCTCCGAATCTGTACTGGATGGCTGCACACTCAGGTCTTTCCCTCCTGCCATTTACTCACCCCCCAACTCCCCATGTGCCATCCCAGGCCACCTACTCCACATGCCCGTGCAGACCCCCCCTCCACATTGACACGCGGCCCCACAACCTCTTACACTGGCAGCCAACATCCGTGTGGTAGTAAGGCTGGAGAGCCCTCGTTCCTACACCGTCAGAGGTGAGAGTCCTACGTATAGCAGGAGGCCACATCTGAAAGCTGTAACCACAAGATTAGCCTGCCTTTCATTTGTAACCTCTCTTTTAATTTACCATTGATGATTTCTAGGTGAGCAAGTGCTAAATACAATGTAGTAATAGCCTCCTGCAAACTACCGGAGTTAAAGCTGTGCATTAAAACCCCAGGGCCTTAACTACATTGTGTTATTCACGTGGTGCATCACACCTTCCGAATCCAAGTCTAGACAAGGCTTAAGAAAATGCAAATTCCTACATTATGTTACATTTAACAGTATTTATTCTCAAACCCCATCAAAATCAATGTGAGTCTCTCATGGACTTTTTGACTGAAATCCGTTGCCTTACTTACAGTGCTGGAAATGTAAGATCCAGCCTTGAAGTGAAACATCATCCACCCCCAAAGCTACAAAATAAACACCCAAATTTCCAAGTTCTTATATCTGTAAGTTATATCTCCCACATAATGTCTTTAGCAAGTGAATTGTTTTACTCTGCTGGGAAAAAACCCTGCTGCAAATTCCCTCACTGCTTCAGATGACAGATCAGAGAGTTCAGGCTTAGATTAAAAGCTTGATAATGAAACCTGGGGACACAAGTTAATCATCACACTGGGTAGCCAGAGAGGTGGTTTATGAATGTCTTGGGGACACAGGGGTGCAAAGGAAATTTTCTTAGACCTCAGATGGAAAATGCTGAGAAATAGTGCAGCTAACTCGCTGCTGTGTCTTGTTCAGCGCTGCTCCTCATTTGCTTGGACAGGCAGTCGTGAACTCCCACTCCTAATTAATCTCGCCCTTGTTTGTTTCTTCTGATTCTTTAAATACACAAGAAACGATTACCTGTCCCTCCCAATGAAGTTAATGCCATGGTTTGCATTTTTCAGGGCTTGACTATTTCACTTTGTCTCGCAGAGCTATTGTTACTTGACGTTACTTCTGAAGCGAAGCAGCCTAAATTCGCTCGTACTCCAGAGCGGTGGCAAACCCCAGCTAAACGCCAGTTCAAGACGTACTCTAGCAATTGCCTAATCACTGCCATTGGCTGGTTTGTTCACTTGCTGTATGGTAATCAGTTAAAGCCTCTACCAACATCCTTACAAACCAGCAAGGCATTCTTTGCTCCACACAGGGAACCTTAGGCAGAAGCCGCTTCCAGCACAGAATAACTAACTTTTCCTTTAAAAAAAGAAAAAGCGTTTAGAAAACACATTTCATTTAATAGTTTTTATTTTAACTGAGTGCTTTATCTTTGAAAGAAATCAGTGACGTGTTATTTTAACAGTACTTCCTCCCTCTTACTAAGATAGCAGGGGAGCGTAAGGGTTAGTCTCTCATCCTCACCTTCCCTGTTTTCCTGCTGATAGCGGCTGTCCTTCAGTGCTAATGGAAAAGCCCATGTGCACACACCGGGTGATGCTGCCTGGGAGAGGGAGGATGGTCTGCAAGGCCTCACTGCAGGATGTCACCAAGGCTGCCAGGAGAGCTGCCACCCATAGGCACAGGAGATGGAGACTGGGCCCCCCTTGCCAGCATGCCCCTGACACTGCCCCACCAGGAGGTAAGGCGGGAGGAGGTTGGAGGCACCACGCAGAGGGAGGTTGCCCACCCATCGCTGTCGCTGGCAGCACGCATGGAGGCAGAGCTCCAGCACCCACAGACCCAAACTGGGACCAGGTGCCCGCGTTTTGACATCTTTTGGTCCGTCATCTGAAACATTGCCTGCCCCACGGCTGGGTCTGACGGTAATTTGCTAAGAAGTGCGATGGCCAACGAGCACTCTAGCTTGTGTTTTAAATACAGATACCATGGATTCTTTGTTTGGAGCCACTGTTTAGCAAAGGAACTTCGGTCCTGCCAGTCTGTAGATGAGCTGTCTTGGGAAAGGGGAATTGTTCCCATGCCAGGGACCAAATCAAAGTTGTACCTTCATCCTTAGAAGTGCAGTTTTACCTTGTTTGACTCTTCCGTCCTCCAGAGGACCCTGAACTTGAGAGGATGGGCTTTGCACGTTCATGCACAGGAAAAGAATAGGGAGA
Source organism: Psophia crepitans (assembly GCA_013399095.1). Taxonomy (NCBI): domain Eukaryota; kingdom Metazoa; phylum Chordata; class Aves; order Gruiformes; family Psophiidae; genus Psophia; species Psophia crepitans. The sequence goes on along the minus strand of VWZZ01000918.1, from coordinate 467,022 downwards.
ACAAACAAAGCACCCCACCCTCTTCCACTGAATGTAAGATCAGAAAGAGAGTGTAGGCTAAGCCCGGAGGACTGGATTTATGGATTCAGAAGAACCTAGTTATTAAAATATTATGAAAGTTTTCCTCTCCTTTAAATGCATAAATATGTAGATGAAAGGAGCCATGTGATCTGGCCACTGGCCATGCTGCTGCAGGCTCAGCCTAATTATCAGCTGCCAGCTCCACTGCTTTTTAAGTGGTGAACATGATTAAAGATGCACAGACAATTGAAGAAAGTCAGATTGGTTCTTACAAGGCCTGCTTCTATTCTATGGCCACATGGCAGCTTGGCCTTGAGACTGAATCTGCCCTTACAAGCTGAGGGAGAAGAGTTCTGCTGATCAGACGGTTTCTTTCCAACCACAAGCTCCACATGCTCTTGAATTCATCATTTTCATAGCAAGCTATTTGCCAAGGCAAACTGCTTTCCTTCCCCTCTCTGAGAAAAAGAGGTCTCTGAAGGGGGAGGAAGGAGGCAGGTAGGACCACAGCAGGTGAGAGGGGGGTCAAAACACTTCAGAAGTGTGGCTCGAATAGTACAGACTCTCCCAACCAAAGAGGTGCTAACTCGTCTCAAACATGTTGTGAAAACAGGATTTCTGGGGCTTCTCCTTTCCCTTGGGGCAGGAAATACTGAGGAACCCAGATGGTCTCACGAGAGATGGAGTCCTGCAGGCAGGACAAAGAGCTGGGACTCCTCTTCCAGAGCTGCCAGGTTTTGAGCCGAGCATCAGTGCTGTTGCAGGAACAGCAAGGCCAAACAGTCTGGCAGCATCTATCCTTTTGTCATCTGTACTCACCGGCAGACGGAGCCTGGCTCTGCGAAGTGACAGACCTGTCAAGTCTCACACGCTGGGTGTGAATCTCACGCTGTGGGTTTTCACCTCAGTGCTTCCCGCAGCTACACCGGGGTCTCGTGCCTTCCCCAAGCCTCTTCCCTGTCCCGGGGCTCAGCGCAGTGGATGCAACCGCTTGGCTCTGGGAGCCGCTGTCAAGCTGCACCATGCCCAGGGGCTTGAAAAGTGGCAGACCTCTGAGTAACTTGTTTTACCGTTGTTTCCTGGCTTTCCAGAAAGGCATCTTTTTCCAAAAGGCCAAGATTTGGCCAGTTTTTAATTCCACGACAGAGCGTGGCACAACTACTACATACGGTCCTGGGAGCGTGCCGGTGTCTGCACAACAGCCCCAGCCTGTCCCCAGCCCAGCGGGAGCTGCTGCACGCCCGTGCATCCCTTTGGAGAAGCACAGCAGCTCTGTGCTGCCTCAACATGCTGGGGTTCTGCGTGGCAGAGGGTGTAATTTGCGCTGGAAGGGCACATCTTGCTGCAACCTAGTCAAGAAATCCTATTTCACACATATTCTCCTATTGTTTCAGCAGGTCCCCAGTTTCATCTGGGATTTCAAGGTGCCTCAGATATACATAGAATCATAGAATCATTAAGGCTGGAAGAGACCTCCAGGATCATCTAGCCCAACCGTCCCCCCACCACTTATTACGCACTAAACCATGTCCTTCAGTACCACGTCTAACCTTTCTTTAAACACACCCAGGGACGGTGACTCCACCACCTCCCTGGGCAACCTGTTCCAATGCCCAACCACCCTTTCTGAGAAGAAATTTCTCCTCATCTCCAACCTGAACCTTCCCTGGCGCAACTTGCAGCCATTCCCCCTTGTCCTGTCACTAGTTATCTGCGAGAAGAGGCCAACCCCCAGCTCACCACAACTTCCTTTCAGGTAGCTGTAGAGGGCAATAAGGTCTCCCCTGAGCCTCCTCTTCTCCAGACTAAACAGTCCCAGTTCCCTCAGCTGCTCCTCATAAGACTTGTGCTCCAGACCCTGCGATGACTACCTGTGCACCTAGAGAGCAGGTTCCCTGAAGAAACACCCTGTCTCAAGGCATCATGTGTGCCCTGGCTCTCAAGCAGCCCACTGCGGTGCTCCCATGAGCCTGCTTGGCAAGGGACATCTGCTGGGATGCCACCAGCCCGTGCCTTGGGAAGCTGCCACCTCTGCTATGGAGCTGTGACTGTGCACAGCCACGCGGCCGTGGCCCCGTGCTGCAGCAGCGTCAAGCGCCGGCAGGCGGGATGCTGTGCCCAGCCACCTCTGCCACGGGGTCAGGTCTCATCCAGCGTTTTGTGGGTGGCTACAGCAGAGACAGCAGTCTCAGCTCTCTTTGTAATCAACAGGGAGAAACAGGCCCTTTCTGGGGCAATGCATTTGACCTCTGTTAGATAGCTACTCCTGCACAGGATGGATTGCATCCTCAGAGCACCTATTGATTATGAAAGCAGCCCAGGGTGACCAGCTCAGACACAGACATGTGAAATGAATCCTGCTCAAGGAGCCTGGTGCCAACACTCAACTGTGTAAGCTAAGAGAGCTGGTGCACCCTGTGTTCTGCTGGAAATGTGACTCCATTCTTCTGCTAAGCAGAGGTCTTCATGTCAGAGGCTAGGGAGAGGGGAGCCAGGCTGTCTCCTTGCCACCCTGATTTATGAGCTAGATACTCCCAGAGTCACTTCATCCTTTGAAAAGGAGCAGCACACGAATGAATGTAGCTCTATCTTCCCAAGATTAGGGCCTCCTCCAGTTTCTTACTGATTTAGCCATCTTCCAACAGATAAATTGACAGGAGACAAAGCTGGAAGATAAACCTGATTATTATGTCTCATACCTGGGCAGCCTCCATGCCCCCCTGCCCTACTGCACGGGCTTTGGGCTTTTAGCCTTCTTATGTCACATTATATTTGTCAAGACGTAAACCATTTAAAGAAATGCAGCTCCTCTGTGCCCAAGATATGCCTTAGGAAGCTCCACTAGAATTTTTTGTTCCCCTCAAATATTTCCTGTTCCACTGGTGAGACTGCGGCACTGCTGTTGTTCCCGGATAACGAAGGATCCCTAAAGACCCGTTTTATGATTACAGGTTTGCTAAGGTGGAGATTTGCATTTTCCCTATTACGCCCTCCGTGCGCTGCTTCCCAGGTCACGTTCTCTCTTTAAGAATAGTGTTGGGCACTAACTGCTCATTAAAAGCTATTTCAAAACATAATCTCTTTCACTGTTTGACAAAATAAACATGCCTCATCCTGGAGATTATTCTATTCCAAAAGATAAGCAAAATGGGCCAGTTATCAGTGCTAATTATGCTATAAAGACCATTCCATACTGATCCAATATATACAGTCAGGCCACGGAAGTCTGTTTTTTTCTAAGGCATTAATAATGCATAAGCATGCTGCTCTTTCTAGTCTCAGCCAGATGCCTCTGCATTGTAAGCCTACTCTCACTAATATATTCTCTGGTAGAGGAAAAGAGGATTAATCACATGCAGGGAATAGTGGGAATATATATCTATATTTATATAAATAATTCTCTGTTTTGTGTTCTCGGCATTTGTTTGCATTTAACCACAAGGACAGGGATGGGAAGGGGCTGCCTGCCTGTCAGCCTGCTGGCTCTTCTCTCTGCTCCTCCAGGGTTGCTCCTGAGGAACCGTGCAGCAGGGTGTTAGGACTTCTGACAGCCTCTTCCCTTCAACCAGCTCCCCTGAAGTCAAATGTTATCTGTAGATTTGTATCTCAACCCTGCTATCAACTCACTATTTATCCACACTCTGGCCATATAACAGCGTTCCTTTGGGGCTAGTGAGCTGTTAAATGGATTGGTTCAGTGGGTAGGAAAAAAAAAGTTATTGCATTTAAAACCTCCATTTTTTTCAGCAAAGTGCAGGAGAGATTGAAAATAATTAAATCGGAGAGTGAGAACAAACAGGAGTATCTGACCCTGGCTCTGCCTAGCCAAAGCAGCACCTCACCACTGCCAAAGGGCCTCACGATCTCCTTCCCTGCCCCTTCCTCTGTGCTTCTGCCAGGTACCTTGAGCTCCTGCTACCTGGAAAACCAATTTCACCAACTAAAATGGTAGAAAGCTTCCCAAGCAAAGACAGGAAAAGAAGTTTGTGACATTAGTGAGAAAAAGCTGGCTGGACAAATGCCAGAGGAATGGAGAGGGTGCTGAGGAGTTAGCACTTATTAGCAAAAAAAGGCTGGAAAAGGGTCAAGAGGATATGGAATGCACAGGAGGAAGGGCAGAGCTGAAGCACAAATGGCTCAGGCCACGATGGAACAGCATCATTGCCCACAAGGTTTCATGCTCTACTTAAGCAAATGCAAATCCACGTTTCTGCAAAAGCTTTCCCATCACTTCCCTTGCACCATCACCTACAATGGGGCTGCTCCACAGCCAGGCAGACCAACAGACGTGAGAGAGCCAGCCACTAACCTGAAAAATACATTAGTTTTAAGTCAGGGGATATCACTGATGTGGAGCGTGTGGTTGCTTGAGTGTGGTCAGGAGGCCAGGGATGCAGTGAGAACATGGCTGAGAACCAGGGAGCTTCACAAAACCCGCTTTTCCATCCATCACCAGTGCAGACTGAGGCTGACTCATGTTAATTAAGAAACTGCACGCTGGCTCTCCACCCTGGTGGCTGGAGCCTTCCGCCCTGTGGCTCCCATGCTTCCATCTGCTTCTGAACTATATTTAATGGGACTTTAACAAAGACTCACAGAATGGTTGCGGTTGAAAGGGACTTCTGGAGGTCATCTTGTCCAACCTCCCTTGCTCAGCAGGGCCACCTACAGCCAGTTGCAAATGACGGTGCCTAGATGTTTTTTTAATATCTCCAAGGAGACTCCACAACCTCTCCAACAACCTGTTTGCAAACACAATGTGAACAACACAAGTGCACATGCAAGCTCTCTTCTACAAGGGATTTCAGAGAGACCTCGAATTTAAACATGTGGCATGCTCCATTTCCTCACGATGCCCAGACTCCTGTGTCTAGCTGTCCCTTTACATGGTGGGGCAACAGAGCCTGCTCTGCCACGTCATTTTAAAATTACTTCAGTCAGCGCTGGCACAGCCCCCTCTCCCCAGATGAGGATACCTCCTCCACGCCCTGAGGGGCACTCCCATCTCCCTGACCCTGCAAGGAGCCAGCGCAGGAGCTTACCTGGCAGAAAGCAATTCTCTTTCTTTGCCAGGTCAGTTTTCTGCCAGGTTAGTTTCCTGGGCTGACTTACCCCATGGTCAGATAAGCATCAGTGCCAGCAGCCAGGCATGCAGGCATGCACACCGGGTGAAATTGTGTAACGACAGCTTGCGCTGTTCAGGTGACTACTAGTGAAGGTCTCAGCCTCAGAAAATGCCAGATCACTAGATATAATACTGCACAAATGGATTCCTCAGACCCATTAACTTGTATTTTGAAAGCATGGTGAGGAATGCCAGGATAATGGAAATGCTAAATATTTTGCATGACCCCAGCTGTAATAGGTTGCAAGCCTCTTTTCTGTATTAACTCACGGCCTGGTTGCTGATGGCAACAATCTGCTCTCTCACAACAGCAGCAAAGGCAGAGATGTTCTTCTTCAGCTTCCCCAGCCATGCGGGGCTCCAAGCTGAGGTGATGGCTGTTGGGGAAGGAGCACTGTCCTTGGTGAGGCGCTGGAGGAGATTCCATGTGTCCTTGGATGCTTCATGCACCAGTTATTACATTGCTATGCATTGCCAAGAGCTTTCTTCTGAGCAAGAGCTAGTGTTCATGTCCTGGTTTTGGCTGAGATAGAGTTAATTTTCTTTGTAGTAGCCAGTATAGTGCTGTGTTTTGGGTTTAGCATGAGAACAATGTCGGTAACACATTGATGTTTGTAGTTATTGCTAGGTAGTCATAGTGTCTACACTTAAGTCAAGGACTTTTCAGCTTCCCACACCCTGCCAGGCGCACAAGAAGCTGGGAAAGCACAGCCAGGACAGCTGGCCCAGGCTGGCCAAAGGGATGTTCCCTGCCATAGAACATCGTGCTCCAGATACAACTGGGAAAGTTGGCTGGGAGGCAGGATCGCTGCTCAGAAACAGACTGGGCATCAGGTTGGGTCTATTCCCTTCTGCGTGTGGTGAACAATGGAATTTGTGCATCACCTGTTTTATTATTATTATTACTACCACTACTACTACTACTACTATCATTACTACTATCATTCTTTTCCTTTGTTATCCCATTAAACTGTCTTTATCTCAACCCAGGAAAGATTTTTTCCATTCTCCTCCCTATCCCCTTGGGGGAGGAGGGGTGAGGGAGCAGCTGCATGGTGCTCAGTCACCGACTGGGGTTAAACCACAACAGTTCTCCACAATCCTTGTGCTTGGGGAAAAGAGCCAGGTATCCAGCTTCTCTGATCACAGGCCTCCTTTTTCCACCCCTTGGTCACCTCTGCTGTTGGTGGCTGGTGGGCAGCTTTGTCATCATGAGGCTTCTTCAAAAAGCTTGTCCCACAGCTGAGGATGGGTAAGGCTCCCCAGGGAACCAGCATGGTCAAAGTCATTCAAAATCGGTTTAATTTCCTTGTAAGACATTTACAATTTGGGTCTGTGTGACACGCAGTAAATTTTAAAGGGATAAATGCATGATGGGTGTAAATCATTTTGATCACCCAGCCTTCTACCAAAGATGAATTCTTCCCCTCATGAGTCAGTAGATGAGAATCTGCAGACATGACTCAAGCCCACAGCTAAAAAAATGTGAACAAAATATTCAGAAGTTTAAACAAGCAGAGCTCCAGGTCCTTCTAGTATTTCAAGAAAAACAAAAAGGAAAAAAAAAGGAGGAGGACTAGTTTACCGTGTGGTGCTAGGACAGCTGTAGACTAGTGCTGGTGCACCAGCTACGACCTGGCTGGTATGTGAACAGCACCTCAAAAAAGCTGTAAAATAGTGCTGCATGCAAGTGAGAGAAATGGGTGTTGGTGATGCACATATTGCAAAAAAGCCCCGGGCTTTAGGAAGAACTTGCCTTGCGTGCCTCAGCAAACAAACCATTCCTATTTTATAGCCCACCTTGCAGTAATGGCATCAGGTTTGTGTTCAGTGGCAACAAAAAATTTTAACGTTTCCTTCATACTAGCAAAGGACACCTTTCAGGACAACTTCCAGGAAGAGTTGCTGGAATTTCCAAGCTCTCCTTCTGGTGCTGCTGGCAGAGGTGATCACCCCGAGCTGTGTCGCTGTGGGCTCCCCTCCTTGCTGGTTGGCTCAGCCGCACCATGGCGGAGCTGGATGGAGCTATGCTGGCTGCGTGCTCTGCTGCTGCCTGCACAAGGAAAAGAATGCCTGCTATGAACTGATTTTAAGCTTATTTAATTAAACTGATACGAATCTCGCTAATGTACACACATAAACACAAAACTAGAAAAAAAATGTATCCTTGTTCTAAATCCTGCGTAGCATTGCAAATGGATGGTAAACAGAAGGTCGAAGGGTGGGTTAGCTGGCTGGTGCATGTCTGACTTCAGAGGCTGCGCTTAGGGCGTAACTTAAAGGCAAGCAAAGGAAGGTGCTGCCTCGTGTTGACAGAAGGTAGGACAGGAAAAAGGCAAATTTACAACAGTGAAACTGTCCTTATTATTCCCGTTAAAACTGGCAAAAAAAAAAAATTCTTAGTGGATTTTGTTGTCCAATTAGAAAGTTACCTGGAAAAGGTGGAAGAAGAAAAGAAGATAGCACCTGTGCTGATTTAGTTGCATTGATCCTCAACCTGAGGATCACAGGCAGTGTGGTGTAGGAGGAAGCGCTGCTGAGGGGCAGGAGCTGGGGCTGGGAGCAGGCAGGAGAGGCAGGGATGGGCCAGCAGCACTGGCAATGCTTTGGGGAGAGGCTGCTCTGCCTGAGCTCAGCGGATGGTGTATTATTGCCGGGAAGATGTGGTGGGAATTGCTGCTGTAGATAAGCCCCAAGCTGGTCAGACTGTTGGAAATCCTTCTCATCTTGGCCTCAGGTGCTGGGCTAGGTGAATATTTCAGGGATGTGAGGCCCCTCTCTGCAGCTTCTCTGAAGCCATGGAGACTCCAGTAAAAAGTGCATATGCAGAAATTCGAAAGCGGACACTCACAGGCTCTCTGCTGCACTGTCTGGGATGAGGTATTGTGAGAAGCATCCACATCTTGTTCCTCAAAGACCATCTGCTGTGCTCTCCAGACAGGCTCCTCATGCCAAATGCACCATATGGAAGTTTGATTCATCGACCAGGCGTGCTGGGGAATGGGAGAGGCCGCAGGACAGGCTTCCCTGGGAGTGCTGGGAAGGACAGGTTATGCCTGGGTGTGGAAGTCAGAGAAGCGGTATGAGTTGAGTCTGTTTGGTCAACAGATTTCCTCGCTGTTCATCACAGTGAACTAACTCACAGCGCTCATTACTTCTTCAGGTACTGAAGCTATGTTGATGTTGGACTTGCTGGCTCCCGCATGCCATCTCTCTGGTGCAGCTTCAGAGGAGGAAGGAGGTGCTCCAAGGGGCTGCTCTGTCGGCTCCCAGTGCCTAACAGCTCCTTCCTTCTGCTGCTGAGGGCAGCTCCAGCATGACCCATTGCCTGGCCACCTCAGTAAGTCCTGAGGCAGAGCTCCAATGTGTACCTCTCAGCAAGATAAGCCTCAGCTGACTCAGTGGGCAAAGTGGTGCTTTCTATCCTTATTTTCAAGTCAGATTTGGCAGACACAGCTGCCACATTGCTATCAGTCCATGACATACCCATATGAAAATCCAGAATCAGAAATGAGTTGCGGCATAGTCCAACCAAGGAGAAAAGGGGGAAGTTTGGGGCTCTTTGTTTAATCACTATAGTGAGTGAAATACTAGGAGCTGAAAATTTACTAGTTCTGATGGTCCTAACTTGTCTATCCAGGCAGAAAAAATGAGGCAGCCACCTACTATCACCCACTGAGTTTGTAGCAGAGCTACTAAACCACTAAATGCCTGAAGGTATTTTTGCTGGTGTTTCCTAGGGTGACCATAAAAAGGGTTTATTAACTAGAGGCGCCTGCTCAGCTCTTGACTTGGAGCCACCTTCTTTCCATGCAGTTTGGGTATGTCCCCTGTGCATGGAGAAAATGCATCTATCTACAAAAGATTGGATAGATACAGCAGATGTCTCGCCTTGCTCTTTATCTGTCAATTTAGGCTGTATCCTCACTGCAGGTGAGGTATTCAGGAGACCCTGATATTGTTGGTAAACACTTGAACACGTACTATTGTAACTGGTTACGACGGAGAAGCATCGTACCTTATCCCGCAATAAAACATGAAGACCGCACGCACGCTGGGGAAGTCATATGCTTACTTATAGCCTAAGCAGTAGCACATCAATTAAGTGATTTCACTCTTTCCACCTTCCATTTAGCAATCAATGAAAGTTCTCCCTCCAGGGAAGAGTTAGGTGAGGGGGGAGCACTCAACCCATTGTTTTGCCTGGAGTGCCAAAAAGAAATACATCATGATTTATATGTTAATGAGCAATTCTCGTTAGGCAATGCACTCTGCAAGGTGTTGCAACGGGGGACTGGGAGGCTGATCCATCAGAGGAAATTAATTCATCATCAAAGCGAGACAGGGAGCTCCCTGGTGAGAGCTGTAAATAGGGCATTGGGAGAGTGACAGAGCGCTGGGTGGCATGTCCGTCCCCCCGCCCCCGTTAGCGCTCCCATTGACAGTCCTGACACCGCCTGCTCTCAGGCTCCAGCTCATGCACATTATTTATAGAGCATTTCACATTCCTGGTCGGATTCCAGTCGATGTTGGTTTCAGTTAGAATAAATGCTTATTGATTGAGAGGAGATGGGCCGGCTGATTAGCTCCTTGGGAAGCAGAGCACGCTTGGCACGGGGCAGGCTGGGCTCCTTGCAGAGGCAGGGACACACGGGGGTCTGAAAATCTGTCATGGAGGAGAAGTCTTCTAGATTAAATCAATTAATCGAAGAGTTCATCTAATAGAGATAAATGGCTAACTTCATTAGGGAATTGAGGGTAGGCCTGACTAAAAACCCCAGTGGGAGTCCCGCTGACAAGCTTCGGATCCAGCCCAGTATCTGCCTTGAAGCAGCGGTTCCCCGCCGTTGTGGGGGCTACGGAAAGGTATGTGCCTACAGCCGGGCAGGAACCAGAGCAGACACACTGTGCCGGAGCCTGAGCTTGGGTGGAAAACTGTGGGTGGAAACCACACATCTAGAAATACCTACCAAATAATAAAAAAAAAGGCAAACATCTTTATTTACATTAATGAGGAAACAGCTTTTTCCATACTATGGAGAAGAGTCTTAGGTGGGTAAATGCTGCCAGAGCGTGAAACCACAGCACACGTCCCCTGCCGCAGCCCTGCACGCCTCACCACGGACACAGCAAGGCCCAGAGGCCGAGGCTGGCTTGGCCGCGTGCTCGGGCAGCTGGGACGCCGAGCTCGCCGATGGCCTGGTGCTGTGTATGGCACCCACCGCTGGGCTGGGCACACACACTTCTGCTCGGAACAGGGCTGCCGGCTTGCCTGCCTTTGGCCGGGTCCTTTACACGTGATGAGGCTGTTAGGCTCTGTACCGGGGTGCTATTAGGGGTCTGCGGGGGCCGCACCCGGCCCGCTCGGCCCAGAGGGTGCCCTCCAAGGCGGGGCGGCCCCGGGCACGGGCACCCCTGGGTGAGGCCCGGGGCCGTGTCCCCAGCGCCATGAAGGGCTCGGGGTGCCGTGTCTGCCGCCCGTGAGCGGGGACTGGGGAACCCGCCGGCTGCGTGTGCAGCGTTCCCCTCCTGTGGCCGGGACCGGCCGGTGCAGGCAGCGCTGCCTGCGACAGGGCCGGGCGTGCTGCTGGGGCAGCACAGCTCCCAGCATGCAGGCAGGGAGCACAGGCAGAGCAGGCAGGCAGCACAGCTCCCAGCATGCAGGCAGGGAGCACAGGCAGAGCAGGCAGGCAAGCACAGCTCCCAGCATGCAGGCAAGGAGCACAGGCAGAGCAGGCAGGCAGCACAGCTCCCAGCAGTGCAGGCAGGGAGCACAGCTTCCAGCAGTGCAGGCAAGCAGCACAGCTTCCAGCAGGGCAGGCAGGGCAGTACAAGCGGCAGCACAGGCAGAGCAGGGTAGCTGGGGGTAGCACAGGGCCCCAGGGCAGTGCTGGGGGCTGTATGTGAAGCAGGGCCAAGGCGGAGCTGGGGGGGTCCTGGGCAGTAGTGTCCTGCTGTGAGGATAGAGGGCAGATTAGGGACGGGAGAAGAGGTGCTGGGAGGGCAGTGGAGCGGGGTGCACTGGGGAAACGGAACAGTAAGAGGTGATCGATGGAGGGACAGTTGAATTTTTATACATGAGTTTTCTTCTTTTTACTTCTGTTCCCATTTCATTCTGTGGCTTGAGGAGTGCACATCCCTTTGGGCTCGCAGACAGTCCGTGCTCAGACCAATGCTGTGATTTGCGAGCTAAGGCAAGGACGCCAAAGTGGCTGTGCTGGGGGCTGCAAAACCTCCTCCCTCTCCCTGATGAGACTTTCCCCATCCTAGGGACAGTGTGACCTTGCCGAGCACAAAAATCAAGCGCTCAGTGGGATCAAAAGAGAAAGATTTCAGTATGAGTCTCTAATACCGATGAATCCCCAGGAACAGCAATTCTGTAAATGATTAATGAGCCCCTTCATTATTCATGCCTGTGCCAGGTGCTGCCAGGGAAAGCCCCGCTGGGATCTGCCACTGCCTGCGTGCTGCCTCGCCAGAGCTGCTGCCGCCACATGCGCAGGTGCTCCCGGGATGTGGCTTCCGTGCAGTTTTGCTTTGCCAAATGCCAGATGAAACATCAGTAGAACAAACGTGCTGCTGCGACACCGCTGCCTTTTTACGGGTCTTTTTTTGCCATGGGCCATTAGTGGATAGGTTTCAAGGTTTAACCGAGTCAGGATAGTCAGCGTTATCGGCTGGAGTTGTAGGTCATGCAGCACGTTACGCAGAAGGATAGACTGAAGGATGATGATTTTTTTCTAGTGGTTAAAATCTAACAAAGGTCTCATCTACCATTCTTTCTGCAGCCAGCAACAACGAAGGAAATTCTCTTGGAGTCCACAGAGGAGCAGGAGTCAAATCATTTGAGCTGGACTTTCCCCCAGTCTCAGGAATTCACATCTGGCCTAAGCCTCTGGAGATGAGGTTGGGATGCTCTGCCCAGCAGGGACGTTCATGGCTGACCTCTGTGGTTTTTGTACCCTGCAGCCGGAGCTCTAATTACCCACATCATTATCTCAGTCTGCACTGCTGGAAATGTTATCAAGGAGTACAGGGATTCGCTAGGAATAGTCCTTCCGATGTAGGCCGATGTAATTATTATTGCCATCAGAGAAGAGAATGACTAATAAGGACCTTCAGAGAGCATTCCATTCATCCTTCACTCTCTGGCTTCAAAGACAACTTTAAAAGGCATAATTAAGAAGCTCAAGTGCTAAAACTGCCTTGGCTCTTTTAGTTAATTTCTTTCCAATATCAAGACATAAAGTGGACAACAGTTTCCCAGCAGGCCAACATCTCCACCCTTAATGAGCTAATGGAGCTTACATATGTCTGCTCTTGCTCTGCATTTCTACCTGTTGTTCACTCCTTTCCCTGCTGATTTGGGTGATGTTGCCCAGGAGAGGCAACTCTCCCATTTCCATCTCACTCCAGGGTTTCTTTGCAGAGCAGCTCCTCACATCCACAGCAGAACGCTGTTTTTGAAGACCACCTGCATGAAAGATTATCCTGATTTGGGAAGAGGCTTGAAAGATTCGGTGTGTTTATCACCCAGCGCTAGCTTTTTCACCAGCGTGGTAGAGCATGGGATATTTCTCAGCCTTTCTGAGCCTGCAGAGGGAAAAGCTGCACATCAGCATGGGTGACTCTGGCAGTCGCTGCCCTGTTACCTTGACCAACCATCCCTGATGTGACCCTGTGAGCTGACAGCATTATACAGGCTCCTTTGCTTAAAATATTCTACTTACAACATTTCCACACAGTTGACAGTTGGTTTTGATTGTTTGGTTGGGTTTTTTTGGTTTTGTTCGGTTTTTTTGTTGTTTTTTTTTTTCTGTGAGAATGACTAAAATAGGGAGAACTCCTATGTAACACACCCATCAGGCTCTCAGAGTATGACCTTTGTGGCCTGCCCCTTCCTAGTTCACCCATGTTCACACCATCAGCTGACACCAAGGGGCTTTCCCAGCACAACCACGGTGTGGGGGGAAGCAGGGAAAGGGCTGTGTCTGCTCTCCCATCCCATGGGTTGTAGCATCCCTGCCTCTGTTAACAGGGAATGAAGGATTGCAACTCACCCCTGCTTCTTCGAGCGAATTTGTCCTTGTGGAAGTCCCTGTAGTATCAAAGCCAATTTTTTAAAACCGTGCATAAACCTAAGACACAGCCAGGCTTCTAATTCTCATTGAATTCAGTGCTTTCTAGTATGATTTTTAAATTATGACACTCTGTTAAAGTAAATCTATCAGCTTTAGGTTCTTTCTTCTGTAAAATGCCTTTAAATGAGTTATTGCAAAATAATTTTGGAAGGATAAAGAAAAAAAGAATGTTTAAATAAACCCACAGATGCTTTTCTGACCTTTCTGGATTGAAGTCAGCTTCCAAAAATAGCACAGCAGGTGCCTGGATTCCTTTATACCTGCATGTGTCAAGGGAGGCTGTTAAAACTAATCAAATTAATTATCTCTCCTTTACGTTGGTATTACTCCATTAATTTTATTACTTCCCTTAGTGCTACTGAGAGATGCCAACCTGTTTGTAGGAGATGTTGCAAACGCAATACTGAATATGGGGCAAACCTAATGAGCTTCCTAAATGATTAACTACCCATTCTCTTTCCCACACTGGAGACTAATTAGCAACAGCAGACATTTTCATATGGTCGTCAAAACTAGGCCAGCCATTTTGATCTGAGGACTAAACCCGGCCTTTCTGCTCAGCGGCTGTGGGTAAGTGAGCTGTAGGATGTTACACCCCGGGTTTTACCTCGCTCCTCCATCAGTCCATACCAGTCCTGTTTCAGAGTGGGTGGCTCTTCTGCCTGCTCCTTGACACTGCAACGCACAGCCCAGCGGCCAGCGCAGCGTCGGACAGCGGCGAGCGGGAGGCTGAGCCTGCAGCCAGCCCGCCCCGGCCGCGGCAGCCCCACGGGCTCTCTGCTGGGCCGCGCTGGTGCCGCCCAGGCAGCGCTTCAGCGAGGATGGAGCTCCGTGCTGTGGGTTGCATTTGAAATCTGCCTTGGGAAATGGAAATTTTCAGATAGGAGCTCAGTTGCTCAGGAAAAAAAAAAAAGCTCTGATCCACACAAAATGCTTGTGAAAACAGTAATATGTTGTGCTCTTGGTGACCTCTGACCACATGGCTATCAGGAACTCTTGAAAAGTGAATTTAGAGAGAAACTAATACAATTTTCTCCATTCAATTAACATTTATAAAAACATTACATTTATGTTTGGTTAAAGCCTCCTGTATTAATTACTTAATTCTTTACAGACAGTCAAATTTTATTTACACTTTGTGATGAAACTGCTAAAACCAAAGGTGGCAGTTTACAAAAGCACAAGAAATCTATCATTTAAACTCAGCACAGTTATAGCTATGTTTAATGTGTTGGTGAGAGGGAGAATGTAGCTCAGAGATGGGTGTACCCGCACCAGTTACTAAAGTACTTTTCAATAAATCTAGCAAAATGATAATATTGGTAGCAAAAAAAAAAAAAAAACCAAACAAAAAAAGAAAAGAGCATGTATATTTATAAACTGCTACATGAAAAAGAGGTAAATCAATTATAACCATGCACTTAGAACTGCAGAAAATTCAGATATATGTGCCTTTGTATGTTATATACACAGTATACATATAATATCTAGATGTGCTATACGCGCAGTATATAGACTGTCTGTGTGTGTTATACAGATATGATATACATGATACAACTTTAAAATAGCGAAGAGTGTAATTTCCATGGGTCTGATGTTCAGCTGGTTGGAAGAATGCACTGGCAACCCCAGCGCCTCCCAGGAGAGGGCAGTCACACATGTCCACAAGGTTGACAAGCGGTTTAGCGCACACGGAGAACCAGTCACCCAAAACCCAAGAACGTTTATTTCTGCTTTCATGCCCTTACTGATTGCAGTGCTGCTCTCAGACTAAAACATGACCCTGAACTTTCTGAATCATCAGTCTGGGGTCAAAAATATTTTCCCTAACGCTACGGCCAAAGTTTTCGCAGACCTCCTGAACAGTCTCATTAAGCAGCTGGCAGGTATTAAAGCACTGCATAAAGCTCGATATAAATACGCAGAGCAGGTGGTCAGTGGACATTTCCCCTTAGCATTGCTTCTTTGGGAAGGCTTCTGCTCGTGGAAGGGCTGCGTTGTGCCTTCCTGCAACCCAAGCATCCCAACAGCAATTCAGTAACAGTCCAAACAGCAGCTATATCCCTGGGAATCATCTGGAAGGTGCTATTAGTCTCTTTTGTTATGCTAATGCCAGGTGAAAGTCAACACAAGTATTAATTGCAAACCTGTTCAGTCGAAGTGCCTTGAGCCAAGCAGGAGTGGTAATACAGCTGAGAAGCTTTGTGTTTTATTTTAATTAACTCAACAAGAAAGGCAATTGAAATGAAATGTTTTCAGTTGTGTTCTCCAGTGCTAATCAGCAGCTCATTATCTTTAATCACATCGGCATTGCTGTTCTTTTCCAGCACCGTGCGAGAAGGACGGAGCAGGAGTGCATGGCTGTGTACGCTGCAGGTGGGGTGAGCGCAGCAGGAGAGGGTGGAGGGGAGAGAAACCCCTCCGTGCCCCTGTGGAGAGCGCTGAGCCCTGTCACCAGGTCCACAGGCCACATCACTGGCAACCACCAAAAAGCAGATCCAGCTGCTGTCCTGCCATTTCAGCAGCCTGTGCTGCAGTGGTATTGGGCAGTGGTGAACGTGCTCCAGAAGGTTGCAAGGGGACACGCTGCCACCAGGAAGGTGGGTCCTGGCCCTCCCTCTCCCACTTCATCCTTGAAAGGCTTTGACGACTTTACAGGTGACACAGCACTCAGAGATGCTCAGATCCTAATGCAGGGTTGCAAAATGATAACTCGCCGTCCTACGGGCCAGTCAAGGCAAAAGGACCTGTTTTGGTTAGGTCTCCTTTCCAGCTCCCTCCAGGCCTGCAGTGTGTAGCATGCTTCAGGGTATGAGCACCTCCGGTCTGCCAGCCAGCGCCTAAATCGCTCAAGGACGCCAGCCCTGGGGAGGTGATGGCAGTGCCGGGGCTCTTTCAAGGCCCCAGCCAGTCCAAGGGGCCTCTTTTCCCTCTGCGCACCATGCGAGGAACCCCCTTGCTTCTCCAGCTGCAAAGCCAGCATCCCTGGGCTGACCAGAGCCAGCACCCACTTATCTATAAAAATGGAAGACTTCTTTGAATTCTTAAGAAAATATTTTTTAGCTTGCAACTGCCTCTCATTTATTATTTTCCTACATCTTCCTTTCTCACCAGCACAAGGTGGTTAACCGGGAGAATGACAGCTCCGTTAGTTCTTGCAGATTTTGAGTACCAAGCCCAAATGGCTTTTCTATCTTGCAGTCATGGGTTTCTGCTGTCTTGCTTCTCTGTCCTCTAAGACTCCCATGTCCAATACTGGTGTGTCAGTCTCCTTTATGTGTTCCTCATCACTGATTTAATAACCTGTGCCACCTCACCACAGAGTTGTATTAGTGCCCATTTTGGGAGTAATTTTGGATATATCAGGTGTCTACATGAGCCTCAGAATTTCAAGGTTTGATAGTTTCCTCCATTCTTGTATATTGCAAATCTTGCAACATTTAATGCTGATGAATGCTATGATGCTACTCATAAAAGGACTATTTCTAGGGCTGTAGATATAAGCATGAAGTGGTATTTTGTAGTATTATATTATATAGCAAGAGAGATGTAGGTAGTGGATAACAAGCTGTAGATAAATTACCCGAAAGAATGAAATTCTTGTTTGGAAGATCCAAAAGCCAAATTAGACCCAGATGCAATCTAGAAACAGAGCCAGACGAAAAGCCAAGTTTTGGCTCTGGTTTTATAAAACCTCATCCAATAGATTGAGTGTGCAAAGCCATCCCATCTCAGGTTTTATATATCTGGATCAGTGATAAGAAGAGCTAGCAGTGTTAGCTATTTCCAGATTCCAGATTAAATAATTCAATACAGAGCAAACGTGGATGGTCAGCAGGGTAAACCTTAGAGCCAGAACACCAAACACGAAATTCTACTTTTGGGTATTAGAAGTGCTCAGGCAGATGTACGAGGTCTCTAACCAAGCTGCAAGTATTACATACTGTTGGGTGTTGGCCCGGTACCCTGCGAGCTGATGGCAGAGCTCCCACCGACTTCAGTGCTGCCGAAGCAGGCGCTGGGCGGCTGCCCGGCCCCCAGACAAGCAGCAGCAGAGTCCGTGCAAACAGTCTGCACCGAGCTGGAAATGGTCCCTGCCATGATGGCACGTGTCCCTGCAGAGGGCTGCTGAGTAACACTGCGGTGCCCCATCTCCTCTCAACAGAGAAACTGGGCTCAGCAGCCTCAGCTTTTACAGGTTACAAAGCCCAAGGAAGCAGCAAAACGTAAATTCTTTCCTGCTCATAGCCTAAGATGCATAACTCAGTGTCTGAAAGCCTTTGGGATCCAGAGTTCACGCCACCTCAGTTCTTCCTGGAGCTAATGTTTGCGCATCTCCATCCTGCTGCAAGCCCATTTGCTTTGTGATGGATTCAGTACACATTGTACGACCGTGTGTTACATCAGGCAGGTCTTGCATAAAGGTTACTGCTTCTTTTTAAATTTTTCTTTTTTCTTTTTTTTTTAATTTGAATTGGTTAGAAAAAATACAACTCATCAAATATTTAGTAGGTGCATAAACCAAATCGCTTTATTGTTCCTCATATTTTCGGAGAGTCTCTGTAACCTTTTCCTAAAGATGAAGGTAAATGGCCACCATCGTTATGAAAAGGATGGAGGTAAATGACCACGAGAAATATTTATCAGGAGTGATGAGGGCTCAAGAGCTAACAAGGTGTTAGAGCCACAGGTGTTAGAGCACCAGCCACCACCAGCACACCCCTGCTCGGATGTGCGTGATGTATTTCAGGTTTCCTGGCCGTACTGTTAGATGCCACGTTACCCTGTGGGTCAAGTTCACTCCTGGCGTAAGGTCAGTGAAATCAAGTCATCTGCCTTTGGGTTACTGGTGCTACACCAGGGACTAATTTGGCCCGTGGTGTTTAATTTCGATTGCATTCAGTTTAAATTAGCATTGGTTATTTTACACAGCAGGCAGGCTTTACAAACAGGAGTTTTCTCTTCACCTCCTGCTGTGCATGTCCCAGTGCATCTTCTTCCATCTTTGAAAAATTATTCTCTCTAGTCCTATTGTATCCAAGGGAAGTATTCATCAATGGAGAGAGAAATACTAGCCCCACGTCCGCTCGCCTCTCTGCTAAGGAGCGGGGCGAAGCTGAGGAGGAGGTTTGCCAAGGGAAACCGCAGCAGCGAGCACTGTTGATGTAGATAGAAGTGAAAGTCTGCCCTGAGGACAGCTTGTCAAATGAAGCCTCCTGAGCCATTAATTATAGTTCCAAGGTGCAGATGAAATATGTATGTGATAGAAGGGGTTTGCTTTTAATGTATTGTTCAAGCGATCTGTTAAAGAGACAGCAACAAGCCTGGTCTGCAGCTCATACATAGTGGGTTTTCTGTTCTCGTTGCTCATAGACTCTTGCAATTTCATTCCCAAAATGCAGACCATAGTGCTGGTTACATCTCTAAAGGCTGACTTCTTCCTGGGGAACCTACAGGAAGGGCTCTAAGACTGACAGGCTGCCTGTGGCCACATCAGTTCTCACATCAGTATCTAGAATTGTGAGAGCAATCCCAGGGTCATTTTATTCGTTAGGGAATTACAATTTAAATGAAACCTTCTACAAAATAAAAAAGCATAATGTGAAAAATTATAATTCAGCTCTAGATAACATTTTTGTGTTTCATATCAAAAGCGTAACAAGACCTTTAGTGAAAACAAACACAAATGTACTAATTATAGAAGTACATTGAGATCTCAGCCAGGCAGGAGCTCCAGTGACAGGCACGGTGTAAATAAGCAGTATAAACCAGCTCCTGCCCCACACAGATTACAAGGGGAAACTTTGCTATCTGCAGTGGGAAACTGAGGCAGGGAGAAATTTAATCCTAGATTAGTGTCACAGAGGTGATCCCTGGCTGAGCCAGGAACTAAACTTAGCCTGCCAAGTCCTGGTGGCAGCAGCCCTTTCCCTGGGACAGGCTGCATTCCTCGCCTGAATACTGCCGAGCAATAAATAGCCGGGAGCAGGGTGAGATGGAAAGGAGAGCAGGGAGCTGGGGGCTCTCCACTGAGGTTGGTGGTGACCTGGCAAAGCAGTGAAATGGCCAGGGAGGAGGATTTGCAGCTGGAAAAGCTGCACCTCTTGCATCTGAGTGCTGAGGAGGAGTGTGCAATGAAGGCAGGAAGGTCAGGGAGGAAGGTGAAGGTGATGAAGGTGACTTCCCAAAACAGAGACGTGTGTGCAGCTTCCTCCTGAAAGGACAGAGCCCTACAGGGACGGGTTTGAGGCCAAGCACGGCCCTGCTGGGTGCAGGGGGTCAGTGGGCAGCAGGCCCTGGGCAGGCTGCCTGCTGGGAGGGGAACAGCCCCCGCACCCCTGCAGTGCTAATGAACGCTGGCTTGCTATGAATTTGTTTGTTGTCCCTATTTTTCTAGCTGTAGCAATGCCTGTTTCCACCCCCCCCACCCCACCCCTCCGGCTGTCTATAGCATCCCCACTACATCACTGCAGTCTCCCACTGCCTCTCCAGCAACCCCCATTGCTGACCTCTTGTGGATCCCCACCTTCCCCGTGTCCCCGTAACCCCACTCGTGCCTCTGGCAGGGATGGGGGTGGCACACGCGGCCTGCTTCGGGGCTCTGTGTGTGCTGCCTGGCTGGCCGGGCTTCACACACGCACCGTGGGTCACAGTGCCAGCCGCTCTAGCCGGGCGGCCTTAAACTAGTCCAATCCCTGCCCTTCAGCGGAGTCCCAGATGTTTTCTGGAAACTGCAGGAACTTCAACACCTTTTGGACCGTGTTGTTTCTTGGGACTAGCCTCTGGCTTGGGGATTTATTGCTGAAGGGACTGTGCAAATTTTCTCGAGGAAACAGCAATGAAAAGCAACGTTAAATTGGCAAGAAAGCAGCAGGCCAGATTCTGCCTGTAGACGGGTGAATGGGCGTCTTGGTAATTTCAGTGCCAGCACCGTGTGCCTTCCCAAGGGCTCACTTTAATCCAGGGAGCCTCCCAGAAGAAGAAGGGAGACCTTAGGAAGGGAGGACTGGCAGGGAAGGTGTGGCTGGCCAGGCTGCACCCACGGGGAGGACCAGGAAAGGAGCCGTAACCTTTTAAAAACCAGCAGGCGGGTTTCTGAACACGTGTGCTGAAACGAAAGTGCTTTGCTTTCTCTCCCTCCCCTTCCAACGCTAAAAAACTTATCTTGAAGGAAAAACACCCTCTCCAAATGGAAATACGATTGCCACATTGCCCTTTGCTAAAGAAACAGCTTGACATTTGACCATACGTGGAATTTCCTTAGATGTGGGCTCTGCTCTAAGACAGATTTCTCTTAGGCTTCTGCTGCTTTCTAAATTAAAAAGAAAAAAAAAAAAGTCAGTGGTGGTTTAATTTTCAGCTCTGCAGCCTTTGGGCTTCTCTATTCCATGCAAGTTTAACATCTCATCATTAATAAGGTTTTGTAACTTCTAAGTATAATTTTGTGAAGAAATATAAATAACTATACACCGATACCGTACTTCAAGAGTGCCAGGATCTCTGATTAGCCCACACTAGCTGCTGCAGCGATGGCCTGGGGACGGCACTTCAGCACATCTGCACATGCTCTGCACAACATAAGGATTTTGCGTGCAGGCCCTGTGAGTTACTGCATCCCAGGGTTCCAGAGGCAAGGGTTCATCTGTGACTACTAATTAATGTAATTTCTGTGGATTAATAAAGCGGTAGGTGAGGAATGGATCCAGGATCCAGCCAGCAGAGAACTGGCTGAATGGCAGAGCCCAGAGGGTTGTGATAAGCGGCGCAGAGTCTGTCTGGAGGCCAGTAACTAGCGGTGTGCCCCAGGGGTCAATGCTTGGTCCAGTCCTATTCAACATATTCATCAACGACCTGGGCGAGGGGACAGTGTTCCCTCAGCAAGTTTGCTGATGACACCAAGCTGGGAGGAGTGGCTGACACACCAGAGGGCTGCGCTGCCATTCAGCGAGACCTGGGCAGGCTGGAGAGTTGGACAGAGACGAACTTTATGGAATTCAGTAAGGGCAAGTGTAGGGTCCTGCACCTGGGGAAGTACAACCCCAGGCACTAGTACAGGTTAGAGGTTGACCTGCTGGGAAGCAGCACTGCAGAGAAGGATCTGGGAGTCCTGGTGGACAACAAGCTCTCCATGAGCCAGCAATATGCTCTCGTGGCCAAGAGGGCCAATGGTATCCCTGGGTGCATCTAGAAGAGTGTGGCCAGCAGGTCGAGGGAGGTTATCCTCCCCCTCTACTCTGCCTTGGTGAGGCCACATCTGGTGTTCTGTGTCCAGTTCTGGGGTCCTCAGCTGAAGAAAGACAGGGAACTACTGGAGATGGTTCAGCAGAGGGCTACCAAGATGATTAGTGGACTGGAGCATCTCTTGTATTAGGAAAGGCTGAGAGAGCTGGGTCTGTTTGGCCTGGAGAAGAAAAGACTGAGAGGACATGTCTCTATGCCTAGAAAAAAGGGCCAGACTCTTCTTGGTGGTGCCCAGCAACAGGACAAGGGGCAACAGGCACGAACTGGAACACAGGAAGTTCCATCTCAGCATGAGGAAAAACTTTTTTACACTGAGGGTGACCAGTGGATCAAATTAGGAAATTGCAAGGAACCTTGTCCCTACAATTTTAAAGTGTAAAATGTTTGACTTGTGCTTCCTGAATGTCTCCAGCTCTGAGGGAAGGCTAGGACATTTGCTCATATATTGAAAGAAGCACTTGCTGCCAGGCTCTTGAGTATCTCAGCAATGGTTGTAAGACCTTTCAGCTGCAGGAGTGACTGCAGCATACTAGAGAGCAACTCCAGGCAGGTGGAAACCAAGTAAGCCACAAAAGTGCCCCAGCTCTGTGGTAATGCAACCAGCCACAGCCAGGCTGGTGAGTGTACGAAGGGGTCTCCTGGACCAGCTGCATCACTTCAGTACACTGAGGCCGGGGTTTCAGTCAAGTGAAAGGACGTCACCTACTGAAAGTCCCTTTTCCAGCAGTTCTGCAGCAGCTGTTCCTAACCAAACCCCCAAGATATTAGTGCCAGGAGCACCATCAGTCTGACATGCAAAAATATTTTCCCATTCATTGAAACTTGCAGTAAGAAAGAAAAATAAAGATTTTCACATTTTTCATTAGTGTTAAGTGGAAACAGAGACTTTTCTCTTCACTTTTTTTGATAGCAATAAGCAAATTAGCTTTATTGAGACTTCCCTGTTCACAAGCAGCAGCCCAATTTGACAGCTTGATTTTGTGAATCCTCCAGTTTGCCCCTTGCCCACTGTGAAGCAGGGACCAAGTTTCTCTGCCACCATGCCACAGCCTCACAGGGTGACCCTAGGAAGGCTACTTCACGCTCTCCCAGGATCTCCTCCTCTCCATGCTGGCAGGAGGGGGACTTCAATCCCCCCGCAGGTCTGAGTGCCTGTCACCCTGCACTGCCTGGCTCAGCACTGAGTCCTGCAGTCCCTGCTGTGTGTCTCAACCCAGGCTTCCCACCCCTGGAGCTGAGAGTCTAACTGCACCAAGGCAGTCTTGAATTTCTCCTTGAGGCAGCTGGAGGTGCATGTAGTGAAAAACATCAATATCAGAGAACCTGAAACAAATCCAATCCTGTTTTCAATGAAAACTGCTTGGAAATATTACTTATGTGCTATTAAAGCAGCCACAAGTGAGCTTGCTTTTTGCTCCAGCAACATGCCTCCCCCCCAAACATGACTTACAGAGGTCACTTATGTGGTAATAATCTGCTTTGTTCACTATTCCCAAGGAGTCCTGTCCTCTTTGCAGAAATTGCCAGCAAGGTCACTGCTTCCGTTAATTGTGACTGTGTTTATTGTAAGACAGAGGCGGCTCCAAATGGCTAAGAATGAAAACTCCTCCCAGATCGTTCCTGCTGTCAAACATCGGTGACGAACGTTTAAAAAGCAGCAAAAGAAAGTGGGCTGTAAAGTGCACCACGTTGCAAACTTCATAGATACCCTAAGGAATAATTTCCCCTGTCATTCAACTCTGATTCCATTAGCAATTCCTTAGTTAAGCCTGTCTCCTAGCATGGCAGACCTTCGCTCAGTGTTCTGGAGACAGCGGTTGCTTTGGTAAAGAAGATCAGCTGGGCAGATGATGGTTTGGAGGATTATCAGATCACTCCTGCACTGTCTTTCTGCTGCTGGTCATTCCCAAAAGAATAGTTTGCTCCTGTTCCAAGTTTGGGATGAAACCCCAAACTTTTGGGTACCTGTTGTGGTTATCCTTGGCCAGTGACAATTTTAATGCCTATTTTCAGCTTGGTGAAAGCATCTTGCTATGCTTGACATAGCACTGAGCAGGGAGAAAGGCTTGGAGATGGGAATGGCAATGAGATGTAATTTATTTGAAGGTAGGACTGTGTTTGGTTATTGTAAATATTCTGCATTGGTCACATGCTGTGCGGGCCTGGTTTTAATAAAGCCTGAAGGTAAGTGAAGGTGTGGTCTCTCTCTGACCTGCGGTGGAAGAAAGAGGCTTTCAATCCCTCAAAACACATTTTGGTGTTCGTGGGGCAAGCCAATAATTCAGGGTGTCTGACACTTCACCTGCCTTTAGCACCAAACCGATACACTTGATCATGGGTGGCTGCAATTAGTCCCCAGGGCACTGATAGTACATGATGGACACTGTGGCCTTTGCCTTCTGAAAGGATGGTACTGCACCTCTGTAATTCTTTTGGAATTTTCCAGCTCTGAAGCTTTGTCAGCTAATCTTGGATATACAAGCTGTCTAGGGAAGTTATTGATTCCTCTCGTCTCCACTTCCCTGCCCAGTTAGGTTGATTTATAGGAATTTTGGTAGGAACCACTAAAAACCTGGCAGAGCTCATTAATTTGTGAATCTTTTAAAGACTTCTCTCATTGCAGAGACCGTCTGTTTGCCCGAGTCATATTTTTGCAGCTGCCAAATCAGGTTGCAAGACTCTCACCTTCTCCTCAAACCCACCACTTGATACTGTAATATTTACATCCAGGGCTCGACACTCTCTTTTTCCACCAGATTTGTGCAGAGCAAATGCAGCTGCACTCAGCTGTGCAAGACTCAATGCCACTGGAGTCAACAGCAATGATGCCATTAAAACCAGACGGAATCGTATCGTGTTTTCTTGGCTTTTTGTGTTCACCAGGACACTATTCAGTAACGCTTGGAACATTTGCAGAGGGTGCTCCCATTAACACTAATTGCAGCTGTGCCTGAAAACCTACCAGGTACCGATGGGAAAACAGCTTCAGCCTCGGCCGCCCTGTGCTGGGTGACTCCTGCAGAGCCTGTCAGCAAAGAGCCACTTGCGTTTATTGGCAGATGCCAAAAGCTGGGCTCACACTGTCCTGCTCACCTTCCCTCCATCCCTGTGTAAATGCATTTTACTGGAGCGCTTGGGCAGGCTCATTTGGTACCTGGTGTGTCAGGAGACATTGCCAGCAACTGCAGTGGCTCAGAAGCCAATTTTTTCTTTTGGATGTAGGTTTTCTATTTCCTCACATAATTTCAATGGCCTTTCATAACTCCTCCCTAAAGAATGCGACTGCTTATAAATAACATGAGACTAAAATGCCACTGAGATTCAGACTATCCACTCACTTCTTTAAGATAAATCCTCTTCCAAGCCTTTGATCTTCTTACTTTATTTACTGTATATCTGCACGTTTGCATAAAAGGTTTTCTCTGTGAGCCAGCCATTATCACTGGTAAGGTTCACTTTTCTTGGAGACAGCTGGAATTTCTCCTCCATTTTATCTTTTAATGTGCAAAATTTTTTTTCCCTGCCTTTGGATTGGTGTCACCTGACATAGCTAATCTTCTAATCTTCTCTCTGGGGTGACATCAGAGGAGATGATGGAGACATTTCCTTTCTTGAATACAAAGCTCAGATTCAACGGTGACTAGTGAAAATTGGTTAATAAAAAAACCCCCCACAAATAATGCAAAATCATGATATACCTAGTTATTTTGGGACGCTGCTGTTAGTTTTGTATTTGTTTTTTCCTAGAGCATTATTTTAGCTGTCAGCTGTATCTTGCCTATTTTCACTCACTTTCCCCTCACTGGACACACCCGCATGAGATCCTGTCAGTGCATCAGCTTCTCTTGTGATTGCATTATTACACTCCCTGTCCATCAAGTTGAAACGTGAACAGAACGTGTCAGAAAACAATAATGAAATAAAATCCCAATTATTGGGATTTGCTGGGCACTTCTAGTCTAAGCCTGGTTGCTTTCCTCAGGGCAGGCACCTGCTGATCGCTGTGCAGAGGTTCAGGTCCATCTGACCAGCAGCTCTGGAATCATTTCTCTGCCGCATGTGCCCATGGCACAGCATCCCATGGACCCTGGATTTGGTCACTGGTCCCATAGGTATGGCTGGGACCACACTGAGGCCCCACCAGTGACTCAGAAGATGCAGGGCTGGCAGTGGGGCAGGTGGTGGCTGGCCAGCATGGTCCCCTCTTGCTTCTCTGCACTTGATCAGTGTGGAATTCAAAAGATGTGGTTAATTTTACCCCTTCCACTAGAGGACAGAAAGGTCTGTGCCGTACCCACCAGCTGAAGAACTTTTCAAGGCAGAGGGGGAACCAGTCTTTGCTAACAAATTCCTAACCATGAGTCCCAAGGACAACAGCACTAGGAGCAGAAGACTCAAAGCATGTGCTGAATTTATTCAGCTCGTCTGTCTGTGCTGGCAGGGATGCTTAGCTTGTCTGAGCATGGGTCTTGCTCCAGAATCATCCCAGTCCCAGGGACTGTCCCCACCTGCAGGACTGTATTTTGGGCTATTCAGTGCTCTGAGAGAAGGTCACCCCCGTCCTGATGCCTGTCTGTTTATATCAGCCCACAGTTTCTCTTCTAGCCCTATCCCTCCCCTCCCCCTGCCCAGGCTGTGAATCCTCCCGTACCCAACAGGCAGAAATCTCTTCACACGGCAGGAAAAAAACCAAGGGAATTTGCATAAATTAGAAGGGAGAAGCGCGTTTCAGCCATTCTCTGTTTAAACTGCATGGAAATCATGCTGATGGGAGATATAAATGCCTGCCGAAGCGGGCAGTAAGGCGCTTGCTTCAATCTCACGGAAAATTGCAGATTTCATAATCAGATCTGACTTGGTTAGCTAAAGAAATCACTCTCACTCCTCTTGATTTCCTTCTGCCAGGGGAGAGAGAGGCAGAGGGAAGGAGAACAATTCCTCCGTGCTCTCCCAGCAGTGACGAGCTTAGCAAAGCCTTTCCACCAGTGCTGTTAGCAAGCGGCCAGCATCTGCCAGGGCCTGAGATCCCACAGCGACAAGCACGGCTCCCTGCTTTTCCTGCGAGGTCTGGACGAGACTGGCTCCATCCGCGGCTGAGTGAGAGGCAGGCCAGCCATAGCAAAGGCCTGGTCCAGCCGGGAGCTCTTGGGTGGATCTGGCTCTTTGCATGGTCAGATGGCTGAGCCTGGCAGGTTGTGGGGAAAATTATGACCTGCCCCCCCATGGGATTTAAAACCTTGAAGACCAAATTTTCCAAGGCATTTAGGCACTCAGATAAGGAGCAAAATAGGATGTGTAAACATGTAGCTTAGAAACTAAGTCCCAATACGTCTTGCTCATGTAGGAGACAGTATTTGGGCACCAAGGTGACTGTGTACTTGTGCTGTTGTAGGCACCCTGAACCCAGGTTTCCCCACATATGTCCTCTCCCCCCAGACATATCAGCTCAGCTCCAGGTTCTCAGTATCTCAAAAGCCCTTTGCACAGTCCAGGCTCTGGGTTGTCTGCAGGATTTGTGGCATAAACAGCAAACAAGGGATTTATATTTCTCCCTGGAAAGCTCCATAGAGGTGTATGGCCACTCTAGCAAGTGCTTATGTATTTCAAAATGCATCAGGGTGATGCAACTGTCTTCCACGGAAGACCAAATGAGTCCAGGCAAACCTTCTTTAGGAAATATTCCAATGGCTTCCTTCCATTCACTGCATTTACCACCCTACTCATGGTATTTGTCATGTATTTATGCAGAGGACTATCCGTCTGGTAGTAGTATGAAGCAGACAGATTCATGACTGGTTCTCACTGTGGGCTGAGGGATAAGCATCCTTCAAGTTCCTTGGAAAGCCCAAGTGAGAGTGATTATTGACAGATATTTAGTTTAATACCTCCTAAAATAATATGTGTTTTACTTCTCACCTTTTATTGTTTAGTTCAGTTTTTGGCTTTTCCATTTCTTGCCATAACAGACAGCAGGCTTATTCATAAATTCCCCAAACTTTCTCCTTTCAGACTTAAATTTTCCAGGCTTGGTCTTTCTCCAGGAGCAAGCATGGCTCTTTTCAGGCTTAGAGAGAGCGGAAGTTAAAAGAAATGTTCAGTTCCACTCCAAAAGAAAAAGTCTTATAACCTCTCGGAAAAAAACATTGTAACTGAAGTATCCAAGGATCAAAGCTAATTTTTTAATTGGAGTAGTCCTCATCAAAGGAAGGTGTTTGTGAGTATCATTGTAAGAATGAGGTCTGATTCGTTCAACTTTAGACCCCGTGGATAACTTCACACTGTAGTGTTTCACTGAAGAGCTCTCCCAAGGCCAAATCCTAATAATGTCTCTGCCAGACAAGCTCTTGCCAGCTCTGCTGTAATAGTTTAAGACGTATTTGTCCTCTCCCCTCAGTCTTCTCTGCTGGCTTCTCTGCGTCTCTTCCAGAGGATGTTGACCCCCTGTAGCAGACTTGGCCAAGGACGACAGAACAGGGGTGACTGAGGCATTTCTGGAATTGCTCTTGAAGATGAGTTAGAGCTAAGACACCAGTCTGTGATTTGGCGTGCCTTCACTGCAGGCACTGGTCCAGCTCTGCTGGAGGGCTCTAACCTTCAGCGGCGGAGCACCAGCACACAGCTGGGAGAGGTAACTTCAAAATCAGCTGCAGCTGTTTGCTCCGTGAATACGAGTCAGAACGGCGAGCCCTTGATCCTGCAAATACTTACACATGTGTTTAACTTCATAACTGCGAGGAGTTCCAGGAACTTCAGCGGGGCTTGAAGTTAAATTGGCACGTAAATGCTTGCAGAACTGAGAGCCTGCGTTTGCACAGGGTTGAGCTAAGAAAGCTTCGATTCACAGACGTTGGAGCAATATGTTTCTGTGATGAAACTGCACTGGAAGAAAAGTCCTCTGGTCTGCTTTCAGCCTTCTTCCCTTCCCATGTGCCTCCTGAGATTAAGACCAGACATCACCACATCTCCCTATCTTCTAGACCACTCCTTGAGTCTATGGGTGGCAGCGGGATGGAGAGACTTAGCACGATGCCCTGCACTTCTCCTTGTACCGCCTCCTTGGCAAAGAGCACGGCCCGAGGCTCTGTTTCTCCCCAGAGCTGCCATACAGGTGAGCCTCACACCAGTTGACATCCCCTTGCTGCTGCATGAGCAGACCTAGAAGCTGCCACTGACAGGGGCAGAATGCTACCAACAGATCTTCACGCTGGCAAACCCCAGTGGCCATGGGACACCTCTGGTGCTGCTTGCCCGACCCCGTGCAGGCAACCTGAGTGATGGTTTTGGGAACACGTAGCTATCTACATTTACAGCTATTTTAGCTTCTTAGTCACTGGCCTGACATCCTGAATTGAATCCATGGCTAGCTATGCTGCTGAGTAACCAGCAGAGTATGGAAAGGTTTTTCTTCAGAGAGAAGGCAGGTAGAGCCAGCAGTGTCAGCCTCTGGGTGCTTAGACTGAAGCATGTAAGTAAAACCAGCACAAAGTTGTCAGTGGTGCTGAGCACACTGAGCTCCTAGTATACTCCATATAAATTAAGCCTTTTTTACATTCAAGGTGTCCCCTGGGGCTCCGATGGCTCGTTTCCCTGCAGGGCTGTGTCTGTCCACAGGGTCTGGAAGTGCTTCTCAGAGCCCCCCACAGAGCCCCCCCTGCCTTCCTCTCCTCCTAGCCCTCACACGGGTTCTGGGTTCGAAACCCTGACATTTGTGAAGGGCTCAGGCAGTAAAGGTCTGTGTCAGGCAAAGCTCAGACCGCCGCTGAGGAAAAAAAGTGGCAGCAAAGCACCTCCCTCCAGGTACTGCGGGCACCCGGGCACCCACCGGGTCCCACACATCCCTCTGCCAAGCCTGCTATGGCTCTGATGCTGCCAGAGCCTTCGTTTGCACTTCATTAAGGTGCCTAATGGACACACGAGTGTGCAGGTGTGCTTTCTACTGACTTGACCTGGTCTGGAAATCTCATACCAAGCAAATCCCGCACAAACATTCCAAAAGATTAAATGTTGTAGGTGCAGCCACAAAATGGTTCACTAAGGCAGCAATAAAGCGGCATATTTTAAGCAAGCAAAAGTCATGAAGTTACAGAGAAATTTGTGCTCATAATATTATATGCCATGAAGCAGCCTTTAGTAACAGGGTCATGAAAACTATTTCTCAGATACTACATTTTTATCCCCTGCCCTCTTAAACAGATATACCGTGGCTCCTGTCCCCTCTTTGCCACCAGTATTTCTGCTCGGACCCTTGTTTAACCTGCAGACTGAGAAGGTACAGAGCAAGATGTCAGAGCATGTGCCCCAGCACACCGCCTCCCCCCCGCAGCCCCCCCGGGAAGCAGGAGCGCCCCGGCCGTGCAGCTCCCACCACCAACCCCACCACACAGCAATTAGCCCGGTTCTCCAGCGCAGATTTGCAGCTTAGCTCTTAAAAGCCGTTTCATAAATATTCGATGGCCTTTCCGACAGGGTAATGTGCCTCTGTGACATTAAAGAGGAAACTCTGCGAAGGGGAGGGATGACAACAAATTTATCCACCAATAGCACACTCTTTTGGCACAAAAGCACATTCTTATCTTTACATCCCATAATGAGAAGGCAGGGACGGGACTGTTGCTACAGCTCTCTGGGTGGGTAGATGTACAGTGTAAGAGCAGGGTGGCTGTAAATTGTTAGGTGTTTTTTTTCTCCCTGCCTTTGCAAGCAGAGGGACCCGCGCTTGCATTCCTGCTGTGGTTTTCCTAAGCCCCCGGTGAAGAGGACTTCTCGCACGATGTCGGACTGCGAGGGACTGCCTGTGGGTAAGCGCCAGATTTATATTTACCCCGGTGTCCTGCTGACTAGTTCACATTCTCAGATTGCAGAGTCACACACGAAGCAGCTTGCTTTCGAAGGGAGCCGGAGCCGTGGCAGGCAGAGGAGAAACTCCCTGCAGCCACCCTGGATCCTGGTGCGGTTCCTTATGAGCCCCTGCCAGAGGGCTGGTTTGGGTGGTATCGCTGGGATTTACTCTAAAGGCACAGGGGCTGGATAGGAGGAAGGGCTTGGTAATTCAGGCAGACAGTCTGAAGTGTCTGTGTCCGGAGAAATGATGGTACCGACGTGCGTAGTCTTGAGCTCGGGAAAGAGAGTTTCTGGGGATGGGTCCTGCAGGACCAAGCGTGCTGTGTGCCTGTCCCGTTCCTGCCTTGATAAACCTTCCCAGACGGTAACGGATGCAGCAAGGGCGGATAAATGTAATGCGAAGGGTTTATTTGCTGAAAGGAAGTAAAAGTGTACTTTATTTTCAAAACAAGTGCCTTACGTGCTTTGCCTATATCTGGAAAGGGGTCCTTTACTAGCACTTACGGCTGTATATGCCAAACTTCACTGAGCCGGAGGGCACGTCAGCAAGAAGTATGTTTCTCAGCTGTTTTTTTTAACTTCTGTAGGAATTGTAAACACTCACTAGACTGTCTGCACGAAAGGAAACTCTTGACAAAATGCTAGAGTAATTTTCTGCCAAGGCGTTTTACTAATAAAGAGATGGACCATTGAAAACATCTTTTCTTTTCTTTTTTCCTTTTGCCATGGCAAGTGTTTCCCTTTCCACATCTGTGTGTACACATATATACGTACACATACTACGTAGCACTTGTGTTTCACTGGCCTGTGAAGGCTGCGTGTTAAGAGACTAGGATCTGGACTAGAAAGTGGGGCTGGAGACAGAGAAGGCTGCTGCAGTGCTTTTTTTTTCCCCCTCCTCTCCCTGCTTCCATCTTACAAAATGGATCCCAAGTCCAAAAACGTGCACTCAGAGTGGCAAAATATAAATTATGTATCCGGTGCAGAGTGAGCTGCACCACGCACAATTCCCTGTGCCGTTGCTGTCGTTGTCTAAAGAGAGGAGAGAGCAGGACGATTCTTTCCTGCTTACCTTCTCAAAGGGCTGATCTGTTAACCAGCAAAGCTTCCCTTCTTCAGGCTTCGATTTTAAGGGTCTGACTTCAGTTTGCTTGTTAAGCACTCTGAGTTGAGGGTGGGATATTTCAGGGTGACAGTGACAGTATTTAGCTGGCATCTGATATTAATGATGAAACTGATATTGAGCGTGCATGGCATGTTGTGTGCAGGAGTTACTGATATCTCAATTACCTTTGCTGCTGAAAGGACCTAGGAGGTTTCCTCCAGAAAAGCATTCGTAGATGCAGGATTTGAGGGAAGGAGGCAGTTTGTTATGGGCTGGAATGAAAAGTAAAAATAAAGTGATGTTCAGATGTGGATGTGGATCAGAAACGCGACAGCATATGCAGAAGAAAGGTTTGTTTCTCTCTGTGGCCCCAATAACCCTCCCCTGTCCCCCAGCCAGAGCTGGCCCTGCCTTCAGCCCACCTCCCTGGCATCAGGGCTCACCCTGCCCTCTGCCGCTCTGCCCCGCGCCGGGCACGCATAACCCGTCACAGCCCAGTGCTGCACCGACTTTGCATCATCTTCTGGTTTGTGTGTGTCCAGAGGTGTGTGTGCACATGTGCATATAAACACACACAAAACCAGCACTGGAGACAGGAATGGTGGCACACCCGTGCAGTTATTAAGCAATTTGAGGGAACCAGTTGCTGGCAGCTTGCTTTTCAAGTCCAAGTATTTTGAAATCAAATAATTCTCTTTGTGGTTGTTGCTCTTTTACTAGCTACTCCAGAGTTTAAAACTTGAGTAGTAAAAAATCCATAAAAAGAGTTGCAAAAAATCGTCATCAAACTTTCTAAAACAATGATCAGTTTCCACTAGTGCAGAAATACCACTTTGCTGAATGCAATGAGCATAGCAAGGCTGGCGTTGTACTTTAAAAACCCTTGGTTTTGAACGTGGCCAGATAATATAGCTGCAAAAAGTTGTTGCAGTGACAGATATCATTAGCACCGCAATGTGGCCAGAATCCAGAGCCCTGCGCACAACACAAACCGTACGGACGTATGCGTGCGTCCGTGTATACACATGCACACGGCTATAAATAAGTTTAGCCAAAGCACAATATTAGTGTCAAGTGTATGTATTGCTTCACCAACCCCTCTGTAAGGGTATGCCTCATGAACAACCTGGAGGACTGCAGTTTGTAGTTACAGTAAATTAATGCCAGAATTTTTAGCCTGCTTTCAGCCTACGCAAGAATGTAGCAAGAACAGCTGCGTAATTGTTCCCTTGGACAAGCAACTCAGAGGGAGCTGCTGAATGCAATCTTTGAATTAAATAGCTGGGTTGATATACCAATAATTTTTCAACAAGGAGCTTTATTCAGTAAGAGTATCCTTTTTCTACGCTGGAAATGGTTATGCAATTTTTCAGCACGAAAGCGTCGGGTGTTTTTAAATCTCTGGTTTATGTTCAATTCTAGCGTGGCTGCACCCTTTCGCTGATGTGGAATGGAAAACTAAACATGTGATGCAAGCAAAGTTTAATTCTGTTGTTTGTATGTAGCACAGAAGACATAAAAAAAGGATCCTAGATGTCAGATTGCAGATTAAATGTAAGCAAGTGTACAGTCGTTTCGGACTGAGTTCATACCAAAAAAGGCACTTGAAAGCGTCACTATCAAAATGATCTATCAGTGAACACTATTCTAAAATGTACACTATTAATTTCCCATTGTAACATGGGGAGATAAAGAAGAAAGGAAGATCAGCCACTTTAGGACAAATGCACTCCTATTTCTTTCTCATTAGCAATTATTGACATACTGATGCTATCTATTAGTGCCAGCTACATAGATTTCCTGTCATTCCAACACGCAGATAAAAGAAAAGCACATCAATTATTTAAGTGCTTCCTCTTGTGTGTATTATTTTTCTCTTGTAAGGAAACATAGTTCAGTCTCTGTATGACTGAACATCTTTTCACACACCCAGCGTTTTGATTAGGAATATATGAGTCATGATGGTTCTGGTTCTTAACACAATCCCTTTGACTTCAGGAAAAAAACCTCCGAAGTCACGCAAAGGTTCTTAAAGTGCCTCATTCCCTATTTTCTTATTTCTTATTTCAACCACAGACTGACTTTGAATGGCACGGGTAACTTTTTGTGGATAACATCACTGTTGCAATAATGCAGCATATTCAGCTGTAATAGACGAAGATTATGTTGCTGAAGAGGGAGTAGCTGGGAGACTCGTATGTACATACTTTCTCTGTTATTTACTGAAACAAGACAAAGAAGGGAAGAAAGGGAATTGATTTAGCTTGTTCTGCAGCAGGTGGCATGCGAATCTAAGTGAATTTCCTTAAAATTCCTCTCAAACTTTTATTGGCCTCGTCTCAGTAGAGGAGGAAACAAGACCTTTCATCTGAAGTATGTTCCCGACTCTTCAGCTAAATACTTCCTTTCAAAGCTAAAATTACACATTTCAAACATTTCTTTAAGACAGTCTGGAGCCAATTTGCTAAAAATTGCTGCTTTCGGAATCAGGATATCCCAGAAAGCTACAGGAATGTAGATTTCCTGAAATTCAACACATATTCTGCACTGTCATGGGGAGTCCATTTAGTCCAGCCAGAGAGGCTGCTAGTGAGCAAGACCTCCATCCCCCACACCAGGCTGCCTCTAAACAGCCACTGAGAATAAAATACGGCATAAATATATTTTTGTAACAAAAAACATTAGAAATTACTCAACAGATGCATAAGCAGTACTCCTGTCAAATAAAATTGCCCCACTTTCACAGACTCAGAATAGGACTATGCTTTAAATTAATCTGTTTTCAGATTTGGTAAAAAATTATCTAAATTCTTGCAGACAACTCCGTGTCCCCTTAGGACTTGAACATCAGTTCTGCTCTGCAGTCTAAACTCTAGGTAAAAGGTTTTGACTCAGACACTAATGTTGACATGTGAGAGTCCCACTGAATACTACTGTTTGCAGGGTGAGACTCTAAGTGAATGCAACACACTGAAATCACCTTGCAGAATTGCTCTCCAGAATGCATTTAGTGTTTCATCACCCAGAGGGTGGTCAGACACTGGAACAGGCTCCCCAGAGAGGTGGTCACAGCACCGAGCTTGTCCGAGTTCAAGAAGCGTCTGGACAACGCTCTCAGTCATCTGCTCTGACTGGGCTGGTCCTGTGTGGGGCCAGGAGTTGGACTCGATGATCCTTATGGGTCCCTTTCTACTCGGGATATTCTGTGATTCTATGATTCTATAAGCAGGGAAGTGGCAAGGTTTTTTCAGCCTATCAACCCAGCTACCTGCTGCAGGTTAGCAAGGTAATGGCGTGACTTATGCATCTCAGGACAGCAGGCTGCAGGACAGCTCCTGACTCCACTGAAACCACCAGCACTGGCTTGCATGCTCAGAGCTCCCAGGAGCATCCCCAGGCCAGGGAAAGGTGAGGCCAGGGTGCTGGGATCTCACGCCTGCAGAGCAAGATTTGGACATTGAGGCATGAGCAATCTTGCAGTCAGTACCCTTAAAGGGGGTGGGGGGGGAAGCAAAAAAACCCCAAAACCAAAACCCAAAACAAACAAAAAACCAAACCCAAACATGTAAAGCTTTCAGCTTTGGGGAAGAATGGGGTGAAGGCCAAATGAAGAGTGACTGTGAATGACTGCTGTTACAGCACTGTCACTGAAGTTGTGCAGCCTTGCTCAGGTCGTCACTGCATAGTGCCTGAAGTCTCTCTAGGGATTTCACCTGAAGGTCTAAGAGTCCAGCCTTGTCCCTGGCTAACTTGCTACATGCCATGGCCAAGTCACTTAAAGATGCCCTGCAGGTGTAATGGACATGGCTGAATCAAATATTTTAAAAAGGGAAGGTAAAAGTGTCTGATGGTCAGTATAAATTCCCAAGAAAGAAGCATTTCCAAATGCCAGCATTTAGCCCATTTAGTGGGTTTTCTTTTGCTTCAGCTGCTGATTGATCCAGACTCACTGGCGAAGACGTCATCTCCCTGCACGCGACTTTGCATAGGGCAGCATCCTATCCATGAAGCAGTTTCATCTGGTTTGGCTGAAATCCCAGAGGATTTCCTGCAGCCCGCATAGCTCCCTTCTGCTTTCCCCTCCTTTCCCAAGAGCTCTCTCTGCCATGCTCACCCAGGCCAGCAGCCAACTTGAGTGTGGGGAAAGCCTTGTTCCAGGGAGGGACAGGAAGGAAATCCCCACTGACTCCTGCCCTCTGCCTCCAGGCTCTCTGGCTGCTCCAGGTCTATATAGAGTCATAGAATAATACAACCATTTAGGTTGGAAAAGGCCTTTAGAACATCAAATCCAACCGTAAACCTAGCACTGCCAAGTCCACCACTAAACCACATCCCTAAGCACCACATCTATACATCTTTTAAATACCTCCAGTGATGGTCGCTCAGCCACTTCTCTGGATAGCCTGTTTCAGTGCTTGACAACCCTTTCCATGAAGAAATTTTTCCTAATATTCAATCTAAACCTCCCTTGGTGCAACTTGAGGCCATTTCCTCCTGTCCTGTCAGTTGTTACTTAGGAGAAGAGACTGTTCCCTACCTGGCTACAACCTCCCTTCAGGTAGTTGTAGAGGGCAATAAGGTCTGCCCTGAGCCTCCTCTTCTCCAGACTAAACAAGCCCAGTTCCCTCAGCCGCTCCTCATAAGACCTGTGCTCCAGTCCCTTCATCAGTTTTGTTGCCCTTCTCTGGACACGCTCCAGGGCCTCGATGTCTTTCTTGTGGTGAGGGGCTCAAAACTGGACACAGTACTCGAGGTGTGGCCTCACCAGTGCTGAATACGGGGGTACAATCACCATCACAGTAGTAATAAGCACTAACAGCTAAATTTTGCAAAGCGATGAGAACCTGGAACCCTCTGTATTATTTCACAGAGCTTGTAACTGATGAAACACCTCACAACCCCCCAGATTTTTGATGTATATACCCCTTGGCAAAGTCATTTACTTTTGCATTTGTGAAGTCAGGTCAGAAGATGAACGTTAACTATTAGAGCCAGTGACAAATTTTCCAGTAGAGTGTTCTTCCACCACAAAGTACAGAGGTCACTAAATCAAAATCCAACATTTTGTCAACAATTTCAATACATTAATACATTTCTAAAGACTATATTTTGAAAACTGAAATTGAGTGCAAAGTAGGACAAAAATTATTGGAATGTTTGGGTGAAATAAAAATAAATATATCTGGGTTCCTTGGCCCAGTTTGATGCAAATGAAACTGAAATCCCATCATTTTCTTGGCAGCTGGGAATTCTGCCGACCTGCTCTGTTGCTCCCCCGGTCTGTCTGAGCAGTGTGTCGAACAGCGGAGGCTGTGCATGGAGGGGGCAAACACCGACGATAATTGAGTGATCATTATTTTCTAAGGTTTTAAAAATTTCTTGGAACATGAGGATCAGGCAAAAGCGTGAGGAAAAATGAGTGATTCCAGTGCCTCAGGAATCCACGTTTTGCAAGAAAACCCCCAGAAGCAGATTTTTGATGACAAGCAAGCCCTGCTGAGATACAGGGGTGGGAGCCTGCCAGAGGCACACCTGGAAAGCCCTCTCTGCCCATAAGGCATTTCAGGACAGCCCTATAGTCCAAAATATTCAGCCGACAGTCCGTAAAGAGTTAAAATTGCCTGCGTGCAGCCTTGACCTTCTTCACGGACTGGTGAGGGCTCAGCCTTGGTTAAACAGCTCCCTGCTGAGGAGGGACTGCCACGTTCAAACGCAGCTTTCAAACCCGTGAGGCTGCAGTGGCCCAGCTGTGGTCTCTCCTCACCCACCTTCTCAGGTATTTTGTTGGGAGAAAAGTGCTTTCTTTTTTTTTGTTTGGGAGAAATCTGAGGTCTCCCAAATCCATGCAGCAGTTGCTGCGGTGCTGGGAAAGGGAGGGAGCCGGAGGGGACTAGGAGCAACTCTCCCCCACTTTCGCTTGTGTAAAATGCCACAGATGGCAAAGCTGGTTCTTTGTTATGGAAAACAAAGAGGAAAGAAGCTGCTCTCTGTTGCAGCCAGGCTTGGTCTCAACAGGGGGTTAGCCCAGCTCAGCCAAACGTAGCATACCTGTACATAGCCGTGTAGTGCAAGCCCTGTGCGCTACGCATAAGGTTATTTCTTAGAACTATGTTCAAAGTTTTCACCCTCTGGAAATAGGAAAAAGATAAATTATGCTGCCAACTCACTTCTTCTCCTCCGACGCTTTGCTGAGGAGGAAGCACAGACCCAGGAGCCCCGGCCCAGCCCGGCTGGCTGCTCCTGCCCTGGCTCCGGCGCTGGGCCCGGCAGCATGGGACAAGGAGCGATGTGGGTGAGCTGGCCCCGGTGGCGCTGAGTGGTGTGTGTCCTCTGAGAGACCATATGCTTAATTTCGGAGGTTCACTGCAGGCAGCGTGGGAGCGGCGGGACATGGGTGTCTGTCCGCGGGCCTTGGCGGCAGTTAGGTGGGAGCTGTGTTCCAGGAGCGTCCTGAGCAAAGGCGCAGGGTTAGGTGGCATCTTCAGTGTCCGCATTTGAAGTGTAGCAGGTGAGGTGTCCTTCTGCGGACCAGGCTAAACATTCGGCTGGCAGGCAGCGGCTGCGCCTGCTCACCGTGTTTCTAAAGCAAATGTGAGTGTGTGTGCTGTGCGCTACCGGGGCTCCGAGGCAGGGGTATGAGAGCTAACGGAGACATCGCACCCATTTCCAGATGTCTCAGTTTGCAGAAATGTACTCAAACCATAGCTGGGAGTATAAGAGAGGATCTCTTTTCTTCCTCCCTGCCTCCTCTTTTTTCCTGAGGGGGGTGCTGAAGCAGGAGAGCTCTTTCAGGCAGCCACTAGAGACAGCTGCAGTTAGCATGAAAATCTGCATCTGGGATGCTGGTTAAGGGTCTAGGTAAGGAAATACAGAACATACTACACAGTTCCCAAGTGTTCCTCCTCCCCGTCCCCCCACACTGACAGAAGGACTTTGCTCAGATATTTCTGGATGTTTCTGTAGAAATACTTGGAAGCTGTAGTTTGTCCCAGGATCTGTGAGCAGTAGCACTTGCCCAGGCTGTACGGCACATTTTTGAACAGTCCTATTCCATGATGGTTACAGTAACTTAAGGCATGCAAAAAACCAACTGATGTGTGTTTTCTCCTCCTCTCCTCCATGCCTCACAACATCTGCAGCATTTCCAACATAGTCTGTGTTAAGCCATCGGCATTTAGAAGCCATAATTGCATTTAACATTTGCTTCTTGCTGTCTGGAGCCGTCTCTTGCTACAGACCTGTTTTACAGCCAGTAATTTAGAGGGTGGAGAACCCTTCCCTTATTTTGCCATTCAGACTCCAAATTAAACGCCCGGTTTGCCCTCCCACCAGCCCAGTGAGTGCCCAGGCTGTCATCTATGTATTTAGTTGCTTCTCTGTCCCTGTCATTTCTTTCCTTACTGTCTGTGATCAGCTCCCTCACCACTCACTAATGGTTTCCACAGTTAAATTCATAATCTAAGGATTCCCTGAGATCTCACACCTCCTCTAAAACTCACCTCAAAGACTGGCAAGATCCCCCAAATGCGTTCTTCCTTGTGGGAAAGAAACTCTGGGGCAGAGGAATGGGCTCCTGACAAATGCCAAGCACTAGGCATGGACCTGCTGATAGTGCCCAGGATCAGTTTCCTGAAGGAGTCCTGGGTTTCATGGAGCAACTGAGGTCACCATTGAGTTAGTGGGGCGTGTGGAGACTGGTCAGAGCTGCTCTTTGGTTCTGCACACAGTCTGTCAATCACAGAAATTGCTTTGGGAGGAAAAGCCTGCCTCTGCAAGCCCTCACTCAGATGACTCTAAACTGGGCTCAGTAAATTGGCTGCGGCCCTTGAGGAGTCACCACAAATTCCAAGAAGATTTAAGAAAGTACAATGCTGCCTCCATCACAGATAACAGGGAGCATTTCAGAGAGGTGCCAATGACTTGTTCCTCTCAGCTCTTCCCCACCACCCCATCCAGCTCTCCATCACCGCTTTCAGCACTGTTTGCACGGTTCATGTTGCCATCACCTCAGCGCTCCTTGGAAAAGCAAAGGCTTTCACCCACATCAGCTAGTGGGAGGGCATGGTATGAAGAGTTTGGAGAGATGTTTGAAATGTTTAGGTCCAAAATCCCCTCTTAAATCCATAGACACTGCTTGCCAAACTTGGCATTTCACGTGGTTTTCACCTGTTGTGCAAATAAATATACTTGGTGCCTACACAGCACACTTATCTTCTGTGATGTGCTTTCTGTGGAGCTGCAGGATATGCTGTGGCTTTGCCAGTACCCCTCAAATCACACATCACACCAAGAACACTTCCCAGTAACTAATAAAACTACTGTGACCATGGTAAAATCCTTGCTGCTGCAACCAGCAGTGGGAGAGGAACCCCAGGGCTGTTGGCCAATGAATTTGGATCACAACTCATAACATCTCAGAAAAACCTTTATCCACCTGACCCATAGGTACAGACTATGGCTGGGTCAGCTCAGTTCTTCTTCTGAAGACAGACAGCCTGAGCCCTGTGCCATGTGGCTGGTGAGCTTTGCTGGGTGAGACGTCACCAGAAAGCACTCCCATGGTGCGTGGGAAGCACCATGCATTAGTCATACTTTGTCCCAGCATGATTGCTCAGGGAAAGCTATTTATATTTGCACTTAATTAAAACTCAGTGAATGGTTCCTATTTCCCCTACTGAAACATTGCTAGGTATGATTTAGCAGTAAGTCACAGCCATGTGTGTGGTATTATTCAGAGTTTGTGTATGAGGGACTGAGGCACAACAAGATTAAGTCAAAACCCATTCCCACTGATGTGGCTGTCTCATCGGAGATGCTGAGGAGCACTTCTTTCAGAGCACCCAGCACAGCACTATATTTCATATGTCCAAAATTCATTGGCAGCTGTGAGTGTTGGGCATGTCTCTAAGTCAGATCCATGGTCTCCGGTCTGGTGCGAGGAGATGAGGAACATGCCATCAGTGACCATTTGTGACAAGCTTGGTTTCCACAGCTGCTCTGTGGAGTAACTCCTCCCTTCGAGAGCTGCTGAGGCACAGATGCAACCCAGTTCCCAGTGATCCTTTTTAAGCTGACTTAGCATGAAATTGTCCTCGATCTTCCTGGAATTGCATTCTTTACCATGTTCAATACCTCCAGCAGGTGAAGCTGTGATGTTATGATAAACAGCTTACTGGAAACTCATATGTCATAAATGCAAAATACTCTGACACCTCATAACTAGATCTCTAGCAGCAAGAATACTTGTTATAATAATCACTTGATGCTTTACCAACTGTTTGGAGACACTCTACAGTGTCAATAGCCTCGCACACAAGCACGTCTGATACAGGCAGCTTCTCCCTGGGACATCTGTCATTTTCTACAGCTCTTCTGCAACAAGTCAGAGGCTCCCAGCTTTGTCCTGCTGCTACCACAGTCAGCTGGCCTTCTCACACCCATCTGACTGCGGCATGAGACTACAATCCGTTGGTGCTGCAGGCATATGGACTGCATGTGGAAAGGATTTTGAGAAGGAAACTATTATTTCAGGCATAACCGTTTGAAAACAGACAGTACATTGACAAAATGGAAGCAATTTCTCCGGGAAACTTCACCTAAACCGTTTGATTCATCTTAGTGCTGCCAACTCTTTGATGTTTATCATGAGACTCATAAGATTTGTTTTAAATTTTTTTTTCTAAAGCCAGATTTCTTGGGTCATGAGTTTTTGGGAGTTGCCAAGATGTCAATGTACTGTCTGTTTCCACTCAGTCAGCAACATATGGGGAGTCTTATGCCACTGGAGAGTGAGGACTTTTTTTCGAAGTTCTTTTGGTCAGGTATTTAAACATCGAAGGCATAGGGAGAAGCATCATGTGGGAAAATGCGAGAGGATGTGCAGGGTCTGGAACAGATACGGCAGTCTGAGGCACACAGTGCTCACATGTGTAGGCTGGAGCATAATATTTCTCTAACAAAAACTGTCTTTTTAAACACCAACCACATTTTTGCGTGTTTTCATTTTGAGTCATTTAATGAAAAAATTGGAAAACTCCAGGGACAGCATTCAATGTACTCACAGTTTTTCACAGGAGGAGTGTTTGTTTTATCAGCAAACTCCTCTCCTACAATTATTTGGTTTATTCAGATCTTTGGGGAGCCTCCCCACACATAAAGTAGCTGAAGCGTCTCTTTGCTGTCCTTTACTACTCCCTGCCTACTCGGATGTCCTATAAAGTGGGGGGTGTAAGAAGACAGCTCTTCACTCTTCTCCCACTACACTGGAAGGAGATTACCACTGGAAAGTGGCCGGATGATACAATTCATTGAGGCATGATGAGTCTCCCCTCCTTACTGCTCAGATCAGTCCAAACATAACCAACACCAGGGAGGCTTCAGCACAGTTTTGGGCTCTGGGGATGCAGGAGGACCATCAGACCCCAAGTGCTCCTCCAGACCTCCTTTCTTCATGCTGCCATTAAGACCTCAGCAGGACAGAGACAGTTCCCAGAGCAGCATGCACGCTCCTGTGTCACATCCCTCACTCCTGAGGTCTGCTGTCCCTGCAGGGGACAACAGGCAAAGGAGCACCCCAAGGTGCATGAGAAAACTCACTACTCCATGGCTGTGAGACACAACGGTAGCCAGGAGCTGAATGTCTGTTTTGTCCAAGAGGGAGATACAGGCTTAGAAAATACTCAGTTTTCCTAAATTAGTTTTAATTTCTCCCACAGAAATGTGCCTCAAACTTGACTGCATGTCTAGCATTTGCTTCCTTTTCCTAATGAAGTTCAGCAGCTGGGTTATCCTAGATAACAGTGACAAATCTGTAAAGATTTCCTGGTTCTGAGGCAATTGCTCAATTGACAATCTGCCTCATTAATTAAGCTGCTTTCAGGGAGAGAGGAGAACTGGAGGCAGCTGGACAATTTAATGAGTTGACACGAAGGGCAAGACAAGGCTGTAGGGTGAGTCCACTCCAGCACGGCCCCGAGCTTGCCCAAACAGCCGTGCCTTTGCCACTCGGAGTACCTGCATGCTCAGGAATGAACTTGAACGGAGTTGTGTGGAGTGAGAAGCTGTTACATTCCACTACTCGATGCACTGTCTTGCTGCATCTTTACAAGTCGGCTGCCTGGAGAACATCGTGGAGGAAATGCAGGTGGGCAGGCACTCTCTGGTACAGCTTCTCCAGGCTTGGTCTTGTTTCTCTGTGCCAAATCACTCATTACTTGCAATGAGTCCCAGGGCTCTCCTCTCAACAGTTAATAGCATCTGATGAGCCCACGGAGAACCTTATGTACTTGGATTTCTGCATGTTCATCGTGTATCAGACAACTACAAAAGATGCAAAAAATCATCAGGAAGGCTAATTCTTCACTGAGCTCAGTTTATGGTCAGGGATAGCCCTTAGTGTCTGCCCAGAACTGAAGGTTAACTTTAGTTCAGTAAAAGGTTATTAGATTCTTATTTATGGTTCCATTATTCCCCAAAAGCCACTTAGCAGAACTGAGTTATCTTCCTTGTCTAAATTCTCTGACTACTGACGATGCTTGGCTGCCTTCTCTGTATTTCCAAGCCCTTATGCTAAATTTAGACAAGGAGGAGAGATTTCTCCTCTGAACTTTCAATTTGTGGGTTACCCATTGACTGCTACAGGCACAATGTGATCTAAAAATCCCTTTTACTGCACAGCCAAGTGAACCGGGGCTAGGAAGACTGATTTCTTCTTGCTACGTGCTCCTTGGTGTGAAGGGCATGTGCCCTGTGCTCTGAAGGATGCTGCTGCAGGTTTCCAAAGACTTAGGACCACTCCTTCCTTTCTTAAATATTACCTTAGGCAAGTCCTTCTTAAAAATTGTCTCTCTTCAGCTGCATACATAGTTCTCAAGAGATCCTAAGTAAGTGGTGTCCGTACTGCAGTGCGGTGCTCCCCAGAGACAACCAGTCTGAGACCTCTCTGGCCCTCCCTCGGTTCTTGCAGTCCTACCCATCTGCGGCGGCCTTGCTGCCTCTGCCCAGCAGCAAGTCTGGGGAAAATACCTTGGTTTTATCTGGGGATGGAAAAGAAATCATCAAAATATCAACAATAATTTATCGGACTAAAGCTTGTGCG
This sequence comes from Psophia crepitans, assembly GCA_013399095.1. Taxonomy (NCBI): domain Eukaryota; kingdom Metazoa; phylum Chordata; class Aves; order Gruiformes; family Psophiidae; genus Psophia; species Psophia crepitans. Next base: position 423,451 of record VWZZ01000918.1, on the reverse strand, counting down.
TCTACTCATGAAGTAGAAATGGAAAAATGGTTTTCTGCTTGGTGTGAAGATTAGGAAAAATTTCTTGGTGCTCTATTAGAGGAACGCATCTTAGACTGCTTTCACATCTTTAATAAAGGCGTGTTTCTCCAATTCTTACGCAATAAAGGTGGAATTTCACCAAGTGTCTGGTGATGACCGAAACCACAATAGTGAAATACGAGCCACTGGCTCATGTCACTGAAATCTCAGAAGGGAGTTACAGCCTTCAGCAGGGTTCATTTGAGGTATACTACTTAAGGTAATAGGGCTTGACAATCTCATTAAGATTTATTTCTACCCCATTTAAACATGGGTTCAAAAGTACAGCTGGAGCTGTACTGGTTTTATCTTTGGCTTATGGAAGAGATTGGAAAAAGAAGTAAACAAAACCCAGAATAAATCGCCCAGTCGGCTGGGCCGGAATGCTGCAGTATATAGCGAACGCAGACCTGTGCCCAGCAGGCTTGGAGGCTGAGGAAATCAGAACAAACTTTTGTCCTTATTACATTGCACAGGCTTACCCCCTCCACCCCCCACCCCCCCGAATCTAACAGATATTGCATCATTTCAGGAGGGAGGGGGTAATACGGAATAATTGCCTCCGCTCTTCTCTAGTGGTAGTTCATCATGCTCACTGGACTTGCTCCAGACCTAAATTTGTCCATACTCATTTGGGAAATGCATGGCTTAGGAAAAATACATTTTCAAGCATTTCAGCTTGTGTTGCAGATTCCCTAAGTAGTCTGAGATGTTCACAAAGCTTCCAGTGCATTGGCTTGTCCTCCCACAGATAATGATATGTGGCAACAGTAATCCTTCTATCACGCTCTAAGTTCTTGCTTCTGTTGAAATCATCCAGATTGCAGGCTATTTAGAAGCATTTATTTTCTCTATTTTTTCAGTATAAAAAAAGGACAAGATCTTTACACCTGGGAGAAGAGAATTTGCTAGACAGCAAATGCAGAAGCCCATTAAATTTGCTGCAGTGTCTTTCTCGTAAGTGGGAATAGATACACTGGGATGCTTCAAATGCTAGTGAGTGGCTGCACCTACCAGAAGCAACTGGTCGTGATCGTGGCCTGAAGCCCAGTGGCTTTTGGGATCAGACACCCTGTAATCCATAGGCCAAACTCAGGCTGCCGGCACCGTCCAGCTCCTCTTACAGCAGGCAGCAGCGGAGCCGTCCTAGGGCTCATCCTCACAGGAGGGTGGACCGTGGGGCTGCAGGGCCAGCACCAACGTGGGTCCAGCAGGCAGATGATGGGAACAGCAGAGGACATGACCTCAAACACGTCCTTGGCATTGCTTCCACACAGCAACATATCTGACCCTTGCAGTCTGTGAATGGATTTTCTTGTTTGGGTAAGACACACTGCACTCTCACCCTGCTCACATTTGGATCATCCTCTGTGGTTTACTAAGACCTGGGGTAAATGAGCACCTCCAGAGACCCCTGGAGATACTGAGGCAAGCAGATGCATTTGGCCCTCTCCCACACTTTATGTGAGAGGCTCGGCTGGGAAGTAAGTCCAGCACCACTATTCTCTAAGTATGATTTCCTTGGCACTTGTCTAATGCATAAAAATGCACAATCAACACTGCCATGTAGGACAGGACCAAGATCTACATGTTTGGAAGAAAACGAAGGGATTGCATAGAAAGAAAAATGAAGTCAGCAGTTCTAAGGACCCATCACCATAGTATCAAACCACTATTTACAAAACTTCTTTGTGAAGAAGTTTCCACAAGCTCTTTCCTTCAGTTTCGGTTAAACTCAGCATAGTCACTGCTCTGGATTTAAACTCTGCTCTGAAAGGCCTATAATCTAAACATGGAAACATTTAAGTCATGCACTAAAACAAGAAAATGAAGCTGCACAGTGTGATCCGGTGCCGTGTGAGGACCCCTGGGCTGGTCCTGGTGGAGCTGCAACGGCCCCATGATACAGAGCAGGGAAAACCCTCATGCAAGTCCCAGAGCTGCTGTCCTTGGATGAAAACCCTTATGCCATCTCCAGAGCTGCCACTCTGGGGGGGATTGAGGAAGCGACGACAACCCTCATGCAAGCCCCAGGGCTCCCACACTGGGGGAAACGCTTGCACAAACCCCAGAGCCGCCATCCCGGGAGCCCCGGGCTGGGCCGAAGCTAACGAGGGCTGCCCGGCAGCCTGGTGAGCCAGGGCACAACGCGGCCCCGCTGCACCTCCGCAGCTGCGTTTCCAGCGCTGCCTGGGGCGTCCATGTGCTGTCCTCCCTCCTACGACGTAGGTGTGCTCCCGCCTGAAAGCAGCAGGATAAAGCCCCATCTGGCTTTGGCGACCGATTTCTGTGAAATACCGTTCAAACCCTAGCATAAAGGGGGGGAAATTAATTGGGTATTCAAACTTCATTCTGTTTTAATCTGGAATTATTAAGGACATTTATATTTTTAAACACAATGTTTAACCCATTAAAATGCTTTATATAAGCTTATTAGGAGCTTCTGAGCAGTATCATATTTATCACAATTAGCAAATATTAGTGGATCAGCTGAACTGCAAGATACTTCTTCTGTCTTGCTCCTCTTTTGTTCCTCTGTCTCCTGCCTGTCATAACCTAAGCATAGCCTAGATTAGATCCTTTCACACATCAGCCTTTCTGTCTGACAAGTCCTAAAGAAGGAGAAATTAAAAAAGGAAAAGGAATAGAAAATTAACCATTAGGAGCCTCTGAGAAATCAAAAGAGCCTCTTAGATTAAGTCCCTCACCAGTGCCAAGGCTAGCAGCAGTGCTAGTGGCATTAGAGGCACTAAGTCACTTAATTCCGATATGATTCAGAATCATTTGTAGCTATCGGCTTATTCAGAGTAAATCCTTCTCCCAGGTCTTTTGTTTGCTGTCTCTTGACAAGCTACCTTGCATATAAATGAACTTGTAAGATACGTGAAGGAGGGATATGTTTTCATTTGTACTGAAGTTCCCTGCATGCAAATGTTACCGTAGAAATACTAGTAATGAATAGTGATAATGAATCCAGTCCTTATTTTGGACCCCTTGTTTGGGGTTTTTTGAGCCCTTACTCAGATATAAAATATGTGAAATGAAAGGGAGGTTTCCCTGAATAAGGACAGAGGCCCATTTTCAGAGATACTTAGATATTGCTCCAGTCAGTGGCACAGGGTGGCCCAGCTGGCCCCTGTCCCAACCTGGACCTCACAGGATGGCTGGAAGGAAGCCTCTGAGGTCTTCTGTGGTTCGTGAGTGAACCACAGGCTGCTAAGCCACTCCAGGCCCACAGAGAGCTCGGGTTCCTGGGAAGGAGAAAAGGTTCGGGTACCTGAGTCTCAAATCCTATCATGAGTGCTCAAGCTCCAGTAGAAGTGCCAGGGCAGAGCTCTCAGTCCAACTTGCCGCGTCTGTGTGTACCCACAAATGCCTGAGTCCTGGCATTGCCGAGCAGATAAGCACTGGTGCTTATCCTACAGCTTCTTGAGAGGATACAAATCCTTTAGCGGAGGGTGTTCTAACTGGGCTGGGACGCCGTGACCAGACAATGTGGAAAGGCATCTAGGAAGTGGTGTAGAAATGAGTACTAGACCCTCCACGACAGACCTCGACCTTTTCCCTGCGGTGCCGTGTGGCTGTGCAGGGGAAGGACTGCTGGTCCTCTGCCAAGCTCCAGCCCTGCTTGGCTTGTCTGCGGTCCTAGACGTTAATGCTCCTTCTGCCCTGCATGCTAGCCTGCACTGCCTGTGTTTGATGATAGCTGGAAAAAAATCTGACTTTTATGAGGCTGTTAGGTTTTTTTTCTTTTTCTGGAAAGGGAGGAAATAAAGGTGCCCATGAAGCTCACTTACTCACTTAACAATTATATAAAAAAATTCCAATCATTATCTTATTTATTTGTAAAGAACTTACTGCAAAAGTGCCAGACATGTGGAGCAGCAATCAGAAAAATTATCTTTCATTTTCTGTAAACATCAGAACTGTCACATGAGGTTTAGAGATCAGAGTTTAGAGAGTTCATTTTGGGGACTTGGGCAATGAAGGTCCGTGTTTAGTGGAGGCCCATTCTGCAGCTATTAATAATCTGGACTTGAGAGCCCTGTTCACATCTGTTTTCTAGTTCTGTTCTTTTCTACTGGAGCTGCTTGGATCTCTGTCCCTTTTCCCAGCTGATGCCCTTTCCTCACAATGCCCTCCAGAGGAGCAGCCTGCTACTACACCACTTGGAACTCAATCCCAGAGTGTCTCTTGCAGGAGATGTACTCCAAGTGCTCACCACTGAACAAGCACATACCCCTGACAGCCATGCAGTAGTGCTACGTGTCATTGCTACAAGCAGAAATTATCAGTTGCAAGACGCCTGGAGGTAGTTTGCAGTTCTGTCTGGAAATAATCACCTTGAGTCTGTCTCATTCCTCATTCGAATCTTGTCACTGATTTCTGGGAGCTTAGCTTGGACTGACAGTTAAGACTGAATTTAGGTTCCTAAAATCTCAAGATCTCATCTATTATTTTTCTTTTAAATCATTTGTTCCAAACACACATCAACTGACAAGGGTGTCTCTGTCCTGTTGTGTCTTGCACAAATGTAATCTTTATGGCATGTACTGGTTGAACTCAAAACCAGCATTGATACCCACTTCCATTGCCTTTCCAGGAATGGAGTTAGGAGACAGTCTAGAGATTAATGCCTTGTCTGATAGTGAGGAGCATTAAGAGTGGGACCAAGATAGGGTCTGATTACATAAAAAGAGAAACATTAGCTGCAAAATCCGCTACTACACAGAAGAGAGCAGAATATCTCCTGGATGAATTTACCAGTACTTCAAAGCTGATCCATAGATTAAGCCAGCTACAGCACTACAAGCTAGAGTCTGTATTCCAGTTACATTAGCTGTGATTTTGTACTAGTTGGTTCACAGAAAATTTGAAAAGGAGGACAAATATTGCCTATAACTCCTGTTGCCAAAGAAAATGTAAGCAGTATAATTTTCAGCTGCTTACTCATTCAGAGGGAGCCACAGCACATGAATCTTGCTGTGCTTTTTGGCTGCTGGGAGCCAGCAGTTTTCCTCTTAAAGTTTGGAACTGTGCATGCTCAGATTTTGAGGGAAAACAGGGATAAAACACAAGTTCACTAGTGTGGCCTTACTGATGTGATATGTGCATCTAAGCATATGCAGTATGGATCATGAAGAGAAGGTGTTTAGGAACAGGGAATAAATTGGCTGGATGGTCACAGTCCAAGAGTAGCTGTCAATGGCTCAACGTCCAAGTGGAGACCAGTGATGAGCGGCGTTCCTCAGGGGTTGATATTGGGACCGGCGCTGTTTAACATCTTTGTCGGCAACATGGAAACTGGGATCAAGTGCACCCTCAGCAAGTTTGCCAATGACACCAAGCCATGTGGTGTGGTTGACACACTGGAGGGAAGGGATGCCACCCAGAGAGACCTTGACAGGCTTGAGAGGTGGGCCTGTGAGAACCGCATGAAGTTCAACAAAGCCAAGTGCAAGGTCCTGCACATGGGTCGGGGCAATCCCGATTATCAATACAGGTTGAGGGATGAAGGGATTGAGAGCAGCCCTGAGGAGAAGGACTTGGGGTTGTTGATGGACAAGGGGGACTGGAACTAAGTGATCTTTTAAGGTCCCTTCCAACTCTAACCTTTCTGTGATTCTATGGAACTTTTAGAAATGGGAAGACAAATATGCTGGTACCTCTTGTGCTCCAATAAGGGCATGTAGTAGTATGTGCAGACTGCCTAAAGAAATCACTACCTTTGTCAGTGGTAANAGAAGAGAAGAGAAGAGAAGAGAAGAGAAGAGAAGAGAAGAGAAGAGAAGAGAAGAGAAGAGAAGAGAAGAGAAGAGAAGAGAAGAGAAGAGAAGAGAAGAGAAGAGAAGAGAAGAGAAGAGAAGAGAAGAGAAGAGAAGAGAAGAGAAGAGAAGAGAAGAGAAGAGAAGAGAAGAGAAGAGAAGAGAAGAGAAGAGAAGAGAAGAGAAGAGAAGAGAAGAGAAGAGAAGAGAAGAGAAGAGAAGAGAAGAGAAGAGAAGAGAAGAGAAGAGAAGAGAAGAGAAGAGAAGAGAAGAGAAGAGAAGAGAAGAGAAGAGAAGAGAAGAGAAGAGAAGAGAAGAGAAGAGAAGAGAAGAGAAGAGAAGAGAAGAGAAGAGAAGAGAAGAGAAGAGAAGAGAAGAGAAGAGAAGTCTTTAATCCCATCATCCCAGAGTTGGTGTTCAAGGGCACATCGAGTAGCGAGTGATGGTTTCAGTCCTGGGAAACACCTGCCTTAGCCATGTGCAGCTGAAGGGATGCTCTGGAGAAAAAGCAGGTTTTGGCTTCTCTGTGTTTGGGGCTTACATCAGTAACATCAATATACACCCATTGCCCTGCTCTCTCAGCTAAACCACCTCTGACTTTCCTGCCCTTCATATTGGAGCAGACATAAAGAATCCCATAGCGCAACTGCAGAAGCATCTTTTTCCCTCATTCTTCCTGTGGGCTGTCAGTGATGGGCAGAGCTTGCTTACAAAAAAGCATAGGATAGTTCCAAAAATATAGTGATATTGTAACAGGTAATAAGAAATCCCACGGCTCTAAACAGAGCCTGTTTCAGGTTCAAAATGCCCATCAATAAGCTCAGTTACATTCATAAACAGTCACTTGCACTACAAGGATGTCACCAAAGGGCCCAATTTCATTTTCTCCTGGTCTACGGCAGTTTACAGGACTATGATTTAAATCCTGGTCATCGCCCTGAGTGTGTATGCTTGGGGGATGGGGAGTTAAATCACACAAAGCTTGCTTTCTCACATGAAGCCTTCTTTAGCTGTACCTCGAGAAGTCATTCAGCTCAATTATTTATTACTTGCATAAATCAGAGCAATGCAAAGAGGTCTGCCACTGACGTTTAACAGCATATTCCTGTTGCTGTTACTGTTCTAACATAGCTAACCTGAGAAAGGAATGATTCCTTGGTTTTCTTTGGACTTGTTTTGTTTTGTTTTTTAATGCTATATGCTCCAAGGGAGCATAATAGACAGTGATTTATTTATGAAATCCCTGGAGCAGGAGGAAGTCCTGCTTGGATCTTGCCGCCATGGAGGGAGATAACTAGACCAGCCTAATATATTTAGCTAAAGAAGATATAACCCATAGGAAAACAGACTGAACAAGACTGGAAAGATGTATACAAGCTGGCACGGGAGATACTGAGCTAGAGAACAGACTGTTTAGATAGAGGCATTTACGGGTACTCCCCACCAACAAATGAATCATCGAGGGCATAACTGGCTATTTTTAGCAGCAGTGTCTATGTTTCTTTTGCCTTTTACCTCAAGAAAACTGTGAAGCACTGCAAAGGAGCCACTAAAAACCTATATGAAGCAATGCTGGGATTCCTTGTATGGATGGGCAGGGCTTAGGGTGCCCTTGGCTTGGCTGTGCAGTGGGGCCCAGAGACATCTACATATATATGTGTGTGTCTGTCTGTCTGTCCATGTAGAAGTTCATTCTCCCAACATATGTCCTCATGTGGTGGGTAGGGTGGGGGTGCTTAGGCACCCTTGTGCTGCCACCCCCCTGCTCCCATGCTTCCCCTCAGGTCCTCTGGGGGATCAGGGAGATTGCAACTTCTGATATCCTAATCATTGCTCTGGGCAAAATCCTCTGACTTCAGCTCTGGGGATCATGATTTAATCCAATAATTTATCTGAATAATGGAAACCAGTGGGTAACATTCTTTGTTTTTATCATTATATTCACCATTGGGAAGTAACAGGCTGCAAACCCCTTATGATTTGTGGCAGGGCATTCCATTAACGCATCTATAAAAAAGCGAAGATGTCTCCATTGACAGCACTTAACAATTTTCTCTATTACTTTGATGACTCTTCACTTCGGATGGGAAGTGCTTTTCCGCACCATTGAAGCATAGCCAGTACATAACCCCCGAGCACTCAGAAACGCTGAGACGCTACAAGCAGGAACACTTAAGAGAGCGCATCCGCTCCTTGCCATGCGCTGCCCGGCGCCAGACCCCGCACAGCTCGCTGCCTGCAGTGCTGTATCACGCACACGCCGTCGGGACAAAATGTGCCCCGTGGCACCAAGAGCGGAACAGAGCTATTTCACCTGCCTTCTGGTTTTGTACGATCGCCAAGTGGATTTTACATTCAATTCCTTGGATGAAATTTGTGGTAAAATCTATGCAGGTCTAAGCTTGTTTCATAACCTTTTACTGGGTAGCAGAAAGAGTGTGTGCTCACCTGGTGCTGGGGGATGTGGAGGCTGTAAGTTGAGAGGCTGATGTTCAGCAGATCAGCATAAAGCCCTCAGGACATTATTCTTACTGCAATTACAAGTAACAGCTATCAGGAAAAGAAAGGGTAGGAGGCTGCCATGTAGTGAATAGAAATGTTTCTCTTAGTTGTACGAATGCTGCAGACAAGGATAAATAGTTGTTACTGTAAAGCACTCAGTGACAAATTGATGCCCATCTGTGTCCCTAGCTGCGTCTAGCCTTTCCTTCTGGGAGGCAGTGGCAGGTCATCAGTACGGTCGTTTTAAGCTCGGTACGAAAAAAAAGATCCTGATTTAAGAGTCTCCTTGTGTGACCTTTTCATAAGTGTTTCTCTCACAAACAGCCCCAGTGTTGATGCTAATAGGTAGAGGGTAGAGACGATTTCACTGTGACTGTTAGAGACAGGAGACAAGGAACAAAAGCTCCTTTCTGAGAGCTGCCCATCCATCTCGAATGCTCTGACTCACTTCACCTCGTGTGGGACTGACTGCTTAGGAAAACCAACACTGCCATCTTTTTACCACGCTCACAGGATCACAGCCGTAGGGTACACAAAGCATTACTCACTTCAGCTAATTCCATTAATGCTGAAGACACAGGCTTGCACTTACTCTGTACAAGCTGTAGAAGAGGCTTCTGTATGAGAGGATTATGGCTACAGTTCAGCTCAATATTTCCTAGTAGAAATATTTCACAACGAAGCAGCAGCATCATTGTGAGCTTGCAATGCATCTGCATCTGCTTTATTTCTTCTGTTAGATTCTCCCTATTTTTTTAAAGGCTATGAAGAAAATAAAAATTAATTGTTGCTGCTCTTGGTTTTTACAAGAAAAATCTTTTCTTGTGAAGAACAAGACAGACAAGAAAAGTCATTTTACAAAACTTAGGGAATAGAGAAAAAATCTCAGGCTCGGTTGTACAACGTAATCAAACTCTCAATGCAAAATGGCAACACAATGCCATGTCAATGCAAGTGGTAAGCTGGGCAGCTTTCTGGTTGCCCAACACGTGTGTCTATCTGACCATGCTTGTATACAAACACAAACTCAGTCTGGCATAAATGATATGAACTATTTTATCTTGCATCAAAATATTTTCCCAGCTCTGTGTGCTTCCAAATACATCTAATTTATGCATATCTGTGTGTGTGATGTGTGTTGCTCACAGCTGAAGCAGGTGTATCAGCTCTTTTCCTGTTTAAATCAGAGATGCTGTTGGATATTTCAGTGGATAGAAAAAGTACTTCTCCAGGTGGTACCAGGTTTGAAAAACAAGTGGCTTGACAAGTCCACACAAGGCATCCAACACAAGCCCTCCAAACTACAATTTTTTTAATTGCAGAAGATGTACTCTCCCTTTCCAGTGACCTTGCCATCCTAAGCAGGTTCTTATGACATCACCTTAATGCTGTGGCTTAAAAAGAGCTTAATTAATTTAGCGTCTATGCATTGCTGTCTGCTGCCATTGTAACCTTCACATAAATAAAAAGAAGATAAGGCACCCAGCTGCCTCTCATGCAGAACCCTTTGAGTCCTGGACATAACCCACCAGCTGCTCCGGGGGCATCGCTGAGGAACATGAAGTCCATCCCCGAGGAACCGGCCCAGGCAGACCACAGCGGAGCACCAGAGTTCTGTGCAGGTCACTCGTTTCTTCCATTACTTAATTCCACATTGCCATTGACATGGAGATTACCTTGTATTTTATAACAGCTGGGATTTTAACTCCATCTATGAAGTAATTAATTTTCCTTAAGTGTGATGGTGGCTTGGTGTTAAGTAGTAAGTAGACAGGGTTACTGCAGTGATGTTTTCTGTGGTCTGGTTATGACACTGTAAGATAGCATCTGTTTCTGTGTCATCTGATTTTAAATACCATACTGCAGCAGGGAAACTTGTTCTGACTCAGTGCTGAGCTCTGAAGACCTCGTAGGCTTGTTTCTTTTTAAGTATTACCTGTTCAGGGTGAGTGTTTTCATGTGAGTTTAGAACAGAAAATAGTTTTCCTTTTCCTTCAGCACAGTCTGGAAAGTAGACAGGTGGCGGTAAAAAAAAGGACCACAAATCTAAAGCAAGCTGTAATGCCATTAATGGTTTAAGTTACTTTAATAAGAAAGGATTTGTTGCCTACTAGTTTGAGATTACATGTAACTGTACTTTCAGTTAGTAAGGAAAAAAAACACAAGATAAACAACCAAAATACCTGATTTTAAATATATTTCTTTTTCCTAAGCAGTAGACTTGGAGATCTTTTTATTTACTTATTAGCTAACAAAAGTAATCCCCGTCCTGAGATCTAGCCAAGAAAATCCGGGATTGGAGTTCATGCAGAGACTAATCTGTGTAGATTAAATAGCTTTATTGTCTTCCTCCCTGCATTGTCCAGCTTGGCAGCACACCTCAAAACCAAAACCAGATTTAAAAAATGTCTACCCAGCCCCAGAAATACCAGCTGTCCCGTTCCAGGGTACGGGGGCCGCTGTTTGTGCCTGGCAGTGACTTTGTGGTCTGCAGGCATAAGCCCGGGAGGTGCTGCCAGCGGTTGCTGCCAATGCCCTCGGCAGCCCTTCCCTTCACAGCACGCGGTCCCACAGGGCTGCCCGAGTCCAGCAATCGACATCACAGCAGCAAACGGTGTTATCTGAACTATGCATGTATCAAACCTGGGCTCTGCACAGCGAGAAAAGGTTCAAACCCCTTCCGACAGCGCCGTCGCGGTGTTGTATAGCATGTGACTAACTGCGCAGTTGAGACAGCCCGGGTAGGAAGATGCCCTTGGAGCTGGCTGCTTTGTTCAGAGTGAGCTGTACAAAAATGTTGCGCCTGCTCTTGTGGAATAGGCTCATGCTCACTGAAGATGGAGGAGATCCATCAAGCAGCCAAGGCACTTCATCCCGGCACAAGCCAAGCATAGGGCTGTGTCAGACGCCCAGGAGCTATTGAAAGACTGAAGTACAGTGAGATCTCTGAAGCTATCTGAAACTGCTTGGATGGAAGCCGAATGTCAGGGTTTGTGGAGGAGCAGATACTTTTCCTTTCTAACAAAAATTTTTGAGAAGATCCAGGGTCAGGTATTGCTTGTAGTCTATAACAGATTGAATGAGGAATCCATCCTCACGGGTTCTTCTTTATTCAAAATAAAGATATAAGACAGCTAGACGTGGATAAATGATACTACTTGTAATCACACTCATGGAGTTCACATTGCCCAGCATGTGTGGGAAGGGAACTCCCAGCGTGCCGGGCACCTGGGGAAGTGGGGACAGTGGCTTTTGGTGAGTGCCATGAAGCTGTGCAGGGAACAGTCATGCTGGGTTGCCTCCTGCATGTGTTCTGGTACTGGCACTGAGCCATGCATGTGCCCAGGCACTTCTCTGGCTTTTACTGCACACTGATCTTCTGCCTCCGGCCATGTCATCCTCAGGATGTTTTCCCACCTCCTTTAATGAGATTTCCCAGCTGCTCACGCTCTCAGGACACTGACTCTGTGGGCGGTACTTCAGACATTGGTCTGTCTCACCCTCATATTTACCCCCGCGACAGCTGTGTGCTCAGAACAAGGGGATTGTGTCCATCTTGACTTGCTGGGACACCTATATTCTGTTTTCTGTGAGAAGGGTCCTTTTAGTCCCCTTGCACATGCTGCTCTGCACCTGCATTCCCTCCAAATGGGGCTCGGGGTGGCACCTTCCCCAGGGAGATGGCAAGGGCAGACCTGTACCATCTGCTTTGGACTGGTGGTGTCTTCCATAACATTTTAAGGCACTCTTGTGGGTAGAAATGAGTTTTTTACGTCGGTCCCTCAGGGTGACAATGGGCACTGTGGGATGGCAGTAAGTGACTGAGTTGGTACCTCTGAAGAGGGCAAGCTGCCAGCACAGCTGAACTTCCCACCTCTTAGCAGGGACATGGTGAGGAGCTAATTTGCTGCTAATTTGCTGTAAATAGGAAGTAAAATGGGTATGTGAAAATGCCCACAAAGACTTCACATACTTGGAGGGAGTCTGTTCTCTTACTCTGTGTGTAAGATGACATATATCCACTCATGCAAGCCAACCTTTTCATTTGTGTTCACAGTCCATATATAGCACTAAATGTGTACGCAGGCCAATGAATAAATGTTTCCACGATTGGGTTTGCAGTCTGGAAAAAAGAACCCAGTAAACCTCTGAATAGGATCAAATATATCCAAACTAGAGCACAAAGGGCTTTTCTATAAATACATGCATTTCGGGGTGCCTGTTACTCTTCCAGAGCTAACTGCCAGTGAAATGAGCAGTTGCCGTACCAATCAGATGATCAGCAAACAGCGAACGCAGTGTTTACAGGACAAAGTCTGGGCTTCGCTGTGCTCCGCAGCGCCTAGAAGCCGTTGCCATCACTGCTTTTCCTACTGATATTCTCCAAGATCTTTCAGCTTTACTGCAACCGGACTTGTGAAGTGGCAGTTACTACGAATATGCGTATATCTTCTCTCATAAATTATTTCTGACGTGTTTAAAGTAGGACAACAAAGATATACGAACTAGATGGGCTGTAATTGTTCGTGGGGAGTTATTTTTTATGAAGCAACTTGGATTTGAATGTCAGGTATTTTTACTGTGGTACTCACTATAGCACTGAAGTATTGATTTTGTCCACCTGAACACTAAATACGATTTTCAATATAAGTTTATTTGCATGCAGCTAATATCTGTGATGCTGTGCTGGTTGCTATATTGTTTCTACATCAAACACGAGCTGCAGAAGATGAGATAAGGTACCTGAACGCAGCTCCCACTCCAGCGATACCAGAGCTGAGCTGGTTCACATTTTCTGCTCATTTTGCATAGCTTTTGCACAGTTTTACATTTACCGTCTGGTTTTACATAGCCTTGCGCTTGCAGCATTGTGCTGCAGCTATATTTGCATATTAGAAAGGCTGGATGAATGGTGACATGGCCACTATCCATTTGTCCTAATCAATAATGATAAAGCTGGTCAATTTTGTAAAAGAAAAGCTAGTATTAAACTGGCTAGTTTACTGAAATACGACGATCTATATTCAGAATTTTCTTTTTGCCTAGGAATCATAATATTCAATATAATAGCTCCTAAAGAAAAACAGTATCTTTTTTGTAATTTCTTCCTCTAATCATCACCGAATACAGTTGACAGAAACAAACAGTGAGCCGGAAACATTTCCATTTTACAGACTGAAAGGCCTTCTGGAAACATAGGCTTGTGTTTGAGCATTTCTCAGAATATTTCTTTAGATCCATCTGTCAAAGGAAGATTATTGAAACGGATGTTCTTTTATCTTTTTATATATTATGGGCCTAATTTGGCAGCTTTTCCTTAAGTGCATTTCCTGTTGTTTTCATTGCCCTTCTGAAACATAGATGGTGCCATGTCAGAACTTATTTACTGCTTTTGGCTGATGATATTTTCCACATTGTAATTTCTAGGTTTATGAGCATCAGTGTGTAGAAGTACTGACTCCTAAGTGTATTTATGCTTACATACTTTCAGCACTGACTCAGAAACATTTCCACCCCACTCCGTCTTCTATCCTCAAGTCACCCTGCCAAAATTCAAGTTTCTTTCATATTCTGATTAGATGCTTACTCCATGTCTCTTTTTAGCATCAGTTGTTCATAGATGGATGGATGCAGCAGTGTGTCATCACATTCCTAAAAAGTGCTCAGTCAGCTGGGTTGGGAAGGAAGCTGGAAAGCCTGACCCCGCAAAGCCTTGCTTCTCTACTGCAGTACAAGGGAGCATCATGGTGTCCTCCCTCCTGAATGAGGCCATACCATCAGCCTGAGCATGTCACCTCATTTAAACTCCTACACTGTATAAAATGAGGAATGAGGTTTTCATTTATCCACAAGTATCTTCATGAAAGGAGTTTTAAGTCATTTCACTGGCTATGAGATCTCAGCCATGAAACTCTTGTTCAGGCAGAACTATTGATGGGAAGATCCCTGTTACAGCCAGAATATTTCTTCTCCTAATAACAATGAAAACCTCACTACATATTGTTACATTTTGGATGAGGTCTTCTATGCAGTAGTGTTTTAATGATCTCACTGTTGCCAAGTTCTGCTTTCAAAATCCCAGTGGAACATTTTTACCAGGCTATTAGGTAATGCACACAACTTTCGGGCACAAATTCACTCTCTCCTATTCAAAGTCCTCATGCTAGACCTTGCCAATGACACAGATGTTCTTTTTCCATAAATACCATCGACCATGATCTGGAAGCCGTAGTTTTCCTTGTTCTGTTCATCTCTGCTTTGTATGCATTTGTACAGCTGGTCACTACCCTTTAACAAAAAACTTTCTGTGTAATTTAGCTTCACTTTAAAATAGAATTTCTGAGGCCAACAGAAGATCATTCTCTGCTGTGGGCCAGTTTGGACCCTTTCATAAGCATCAGGAACATCTTTGATATTTAAGATGGGAAATTTTGTATTGTCTCAACAAATGAATAAGGATTTTTTTCCCCCAAATCTCACAACATGTCAATTATACGTATTTTGCAATACTTCCTTCTTGTAGACTTATTTCTAATGGGATAGCTCACATTTTGTCAGGCCAAAAGTGCAAGTTTGAAAATTCATTAATCTTTCAAGTGCTGCTTTTCATAAGGCATTAACAAGTTCAGATTTTCCAAAGATTTGAAGATCCCAGGGCTCTCATAAATACATTTGACTCCAAATCAGTTTCATGGAAGTCTTGCCCTATGAAAAGATGTAAACCTAATCAGTGACTGAAATCTGGGCTGACTCTCCAATCCTCAAATAAATGACTGTCGTAGAGCGTCTCAGTTGGGATGGGAGCCTGAGGGAACGTCAGGGCTGCTGTCACTATTTAAGGCTCCTGCTGTGAATCCTCTGCCAAGGAATGGCCAGTTCATCTGTTTTAGTGGATCCTTTGGTCATTCCTGTTCTATTGTCTCTCTTTCAATATTGCTTAAGAAACAGCCCTGTACTAACCAGAAGATTAATGACATCACCTAATTGGTTTTGCTATCATTAGAGATGATGGGCCAAATTAATCCCTGTTAGAGCTCCATTAATCTTTATGGATTTACACCCAAGATTAATTCATCCCCACGATACTAATCACTTGCTGTGTGGTCTGTGGAAAATCACTTAACTTTGCATGTTGGTTTTCCATCCCAGCTGGAAAACGGGGGCAATAACTCCAAGCTCAGTGAAGGCAAATGCTTGAAACTCTCCCAGGATTGCTTAAAATGGAAGACACTTTTTAATAAATTGCACTTTTTATTTCTGAATATTAGTTTCAGTTTGCATTTGTTTTCTTGATTTTTAATGAAGCTTGGATAGAAATGTTTCCCCTTGGGGGATGGCTGTTCCTGGTATTTTTAGCGAGTAAAATCTTGGCACTGTAGAGCTTGGTGGGAATTTATGTGATTATCCCAGGCCCAGGGTGCCATGCTTCAGGTTTTACAGAAGTCACACGCGTACACCCAGAGGTAGAATTCGGCCTTTCTCATTTCTGCGCCGTTCAGGCCAATTTCTACAGCTGTTTCCCAGTGAGAATCTCACTGAAGATAGCAGGAATTTTGCTTAAGTGAGGATTACAGGATTAATTCCTCTATCTCCACTCATGTTTATTTTGGCAGTCATTTAGATCTGAGATCTGCGGAGCTCCCTAGCTCAGGTTCTCTCCATTCTGCTCACAGATACGCATCTAAACGCGCCTCTCATGGATTAAAGTAGCAACTGCATTTATCAAGAGGCTTCTATATTTGTAGAAAAATGTTCTGGTAATGCCACCAATTAGATAAAACTGGGACTTCATGCAGATAATACAAAAGAATCTGCTGATAAGAATCGCAGCAATTTACTTTAGCTTGGGACCTACACTAGAAGTGAATAACAAGCAATCCATCAGTTAGATGACAAAAACTGCATTTGAGTTTTACAACCCATTCCCTTTTAATAACCCCAGGCACTATTACTCAACTAGAAAATATATATATTTCGAAATCTGTTCTTTTCTATTTCTGCATATTTAATGTGTTCAATTGCATGTATTAGCAAATATATAAGTATAATAAAGTGTTAAAGGATCAGCTGTTGCAGTCGTTTCTAGTGGGAAACTAGGCAATAGGATTTTATAATCTTTGCAAAAAAGAAGGTGCAGTGTGTTCAGTAAAGAAATAATTTTTATAGCGTTTTGACATTTATTTGGTACAGCTTCTTTGAGCCGTTTACAAATTGCTATGTAAGAGAAAGTATTTTTCAGCTATGCATTTTATTTTGCAGCCAGCATTAGTTATTTCTTCTTAATTCTAGAAATATAAAAACTATTTTACCTACTTACTGGAATTCCAACAGACATGCTAAATATACACTGAAATCATCGTCAATTATTTATTTGAGTTGGCAAGGAAAAATATTTTTAAAGTTTAATGAAGCCAGCAGTGATACACAGTTTCATGTTGCTGAGCAACAATACTGGTGGCCAGTGTTTTTAAGGTAAAAGAATACAGTATAATCATGTTGATGCCTCAGGGCTCCGTTGTACCTCCCATAGTAAGACTCAGGGGAGCAGGATCAAGGGGCGCAGTGGACTGCTTCAGCTCACTGAATTCCTCGTGGAGCAGCAGCGGCTTGCAGGTCAGGAGGGGAAGCTTGGGGCCAGCCCTCAAACTCCACGGGCCCCAGAAACCCACAGGGAAGGAAGCTCCCACCTCCTTCAGGGCAGAACCAACTGAAGGATTTGAGTAAATTGAAGGGGAAGCTTGAGAGGGATGCAGGAAAAAATTGAACGTTGTAGAGACAGTAGTTAATCTGGCGCTTCTCAGAGTTCAAGGATAAAGAGACATTAAATGAAGTAAAATGCAGAACATAAATGTGATTAAAAGAAAGGGTTTTGTGTAATTCGTCTGTGGCACTAACCACATCAGAGTGCTACTGAGGCCAAAGGCATAAAGAATTTGGAGAGTGACTAGCACTAATACAGGTCATGCAATCATCATTAGCTGCATGAAGTAGATTTTTTTTTTAAATCAGAAAAGACCCCCATATATGTGTATATATACATATTTATCTATAAATATCTATCTTCATGCTTCCTGGGACTAAATAACTAAATAGGAAAACTGGGGAGAAAATTCTCCTATTTTAGAAATGCCTGTGGCCTGGCAAGCTGAAGCCCATCTGGTACTGGGCCAGGCAGAGCACGGGTCTGGGTTAGCCTGGTCGTTCTTGTTCACGTCATGTTCTGTAAGGATGTCTTCTTGGATGGCTCTTGCCTTGGGCTACTTTCTTTGTATTTGGGCCAAGTCCCAGTTCAATAAGACAAGGGTGGGTGAAAAGGGAGACTTCACACAGAGGCTTCCACAAGCCTCTGTGGCTTTGCAAGATACAGAAGAAGCCTTCCCACTTGGAAAGGCCACGGCAGTTGCACACTGGCTTGACTGAGTCTGTCCAAACATGCCCCTTACTGATAAGTGCGGTTTCAGCCGCAGAGCGGTCCCGTGGGGAAAGGTGCGGGGCTGGAAGGGGCAGAGCCGAGCACCATCGTTTCCTTCACCGCCAGCTCCTGTTTCCCCCTGATAATAGAGGGGCTGAAAATATGCAGCGCTACAGCTCATTCGTTATTAACCGCGTTCCCCAATAAACACACCGGTGCAAAGCAGTACCAGATTATCATTCTCAATTTGTGCATATTTTTGAAAAGTGGACTCTGTGCCTACTGGGAATGATGTTTTTGAACGTCCTTTTTTCTGCGCTCTCTGAGTCATATTCCCACCATTCCTATACCTCACAATATTTTCCCATTGCCATAGTGACTGCCTGTGAGGAAGGCACAGCCGAGCAACTTCTAACTGACCCCAAACCGCCTACCAGACTGGACCTCTGCTTGAGTTTCTTTTACATCAAGCAGACGGTATGAACCAAACAGCACTTTTTATTTTTAAGAGCAGCAAAGCTGCCTTCTGACACAGAGATGACATTGCCACCTGCCTGATCTCAAAGTCCTCCCACCACATCATCCCAGCTGGTTTGATCCTCACTCCTCCGAGCAGGCCTGACTCCCTAGCCGCCAGGGAGCAAGGCAGTGACGCCACACCTGGATTCTCACGGAGCAGCTAAAGGAATTGAATTACCATAGTAAAGTACGTGCTGCTCACTTGCATGTGTGTGCGTGTGCGTGTGTGTGCCTCTCCTGCCCCTCCTGCTGAATTCCTTAAACCTAGAGCTTGGACCAAGTCTGTTTCTGAACACCTCCCTCTGTTGGACACCGATCCAAATGTCACAGCTTTCTCAAATGTCACGCTGTTACACCTCAGCAGAATGGCAAACGTGAATTTCATAACTGTAAAGATATAATTTTAAACTTTGTGGTTTAGGTTCTGGAATATATAAAAGATTAATAGATTTTATGAATTTAAATGTGTATCTTATGTAATGTAAAAGTCACATCTCTCTTGTAGAAATTACTTTTGTTAGCACTGTGAAGGGCAAGCCCAGAAAGTACAGTCTAGTCTTCAAGGTTAATGATCACTTTCAATGCCTGTTTAGGAGACTGTGCCTCTAAGAAATAAATCATATTAGATTATCACTCCTTTACGAGGGAAAGGGAGGACAGTTTGTACAGGATGCCTTATGTGTAGGTGTCTGTGAATGCAGAGAAAAGAGAGGCATAAGTGCCTCTGGAATAACATAACCAGACCCAAACATTTGATCCTGTCCCTAGCAGTACTTTGTGATATGAAGGCAAATACAGGCTGAGCTCACTTTAAATTATTTTCAGATGCGCTGATTACAGATGCTGAGAAGCATCAAACCCAGAGAGAGCTCTCCTTTCTGTAGGTGTACGTTTGCCTGCTACACTGCAATTAGACACGTTTAACTGAAAGCAAATACTGCAGTCAGTGCAAATAGCCTTTTTACTTCATGTTGTCCATATGAGCATTATAGGAGTGGATCCAAAAACCGGAACAGAGCAGATAAATGAAATCCCAGACATCCCACGTATTGTTTTGGAAGCGGCCAGTGAGGACGCCTCAGTCCTAATGCCTACTCAGGCTTTTGGCATTTCACTATTGCAACAGCGATAGTCATTTTTGCCAAGTTTTGCCTCTGCTTTCTATCTTCTCATAAGAGGGAAAGGCACATTAGCTCATTTTATAACGAGCACTAGTGGACTGTGATTTGTGTTGACCTGACCTGACAGGCAGCAGTGACTGTGAGAAGAAAGGCTGATCCTCCATCACTAGCCCCCGAATAGCTGCACCATACACATGAGTGCTCATAAAAGTGACTTGATTTTTTTGTATATCAATTTTATTTTCTGGTATGATTAACTAAACTGTTTTTTCATCAGCTGCTCTTGGGGGTGTTAGGAATATACTGCCAATGACTTAAATGGGGGAAATTTTTGATCTACTCAGAACAGAAAAATGGAGTAATGGCCTAATTTATGTTATTCCAGCCTGATAGCAACTGAGAGAGATTTTGTAAGTAAAGCAGGATTATTTGAGACACTCCAGCCAATTACTTGTGAACCTCATGTAAGGAGAACAACAGCAAAATGTCCATGGAAGCGAGCTGCAGCTACTCCTCCCTAGAAAGCTTAATGGCCTGGACAGTAACTTGGTGAGGTGGATCTCAAGAAACCTGAGCTGGAAAGGACCTTGAGAGTTCATCTAGTCAATCTGATCCAAGGCAGGACCAGCTGTATCACATCAAACAGGACATCTATTTGTCTAAAATGATCTTAGAGATGTTCCATGGATGCTCTGTAGCTTTCCCAGGCAACATGTCCCAGTGCTTTACTGCCCTTACAGTTGGAAAGATTTTTTATTCTAATGTCTAGCCTGAATGAGAATCTTTCTTGATATGATTTAGACCGGACTTAATGCTCCAACTGAGGCGTTATCAATGCTGAATAGGGTGGAGGGATTTCTTCATGCATTGTCAGGATTATTTATCCATCGCAGTATGCTGCTTGCCTCTCCCACTCTGCATAACCTAGCTGACTCAAGGTTTGGTTTGTGGTCTATTTCCTAACCAGTTATTACCCACCTTCCTGCACATAATTCCAGTCTAAATGTAGGCCCTTGTACTGGTCCTGAGTACATTTTATCTTGCTTTTACAAAGAGCTCCTTCCAGCCACCAAGATCTTTTTTTACATTTTAATCTGCCTATTGACTAGCATCCTTGCAGAGCTCCCAAGCTGTGGCCTGCACATTTACTAAGTATGTTCTCTGCTTCCTTTGTCAGTCACTAAGGAAAATGTGAAATATAATGCAACTGAGGACAAAACCGCGCAGAATCGTGTTTCATACATCCTTCGATTTTGTGTCACTTTTTAGGTATAATTACCTGAACGGTCTTACATCTGTTGGAACAGGTGTAGCAGGGTTGGCAAGGCTGTGTTTCCTTATTTGCTTATGAGAGTGTCGTGAGTGTGCACAAAGCCTTACTGAAGTTGAGTTACGTGATACCAACTGCCTTTCCCCTCCCCACAGCACAATACAGTCATACAAAGAACTGGACTAGTTCAATAGACTTTGTTCTCACAACTAAAGCTGGATGCTATGTACTGCCCCTTTATCTTCCAGGGACTTATAATTAGTTTGTTTAAAAGGCCTCAGGCTTTTGGGGGGCACTGAAGTTAACCAGATGGAATCAATAATCTCCTAGTTTGTTTTTTCCCCCATTTTAAAGTCAGGTTTCTGATCCTCTGACACACTATATATCTAGTCACTCAGAGGCAGCAACTACCCATCCTTTGACCAGTCTGCTCTTCAAGCATCATAGGATAAAGTTTACCAGTTCAGCTAATTTGAAAAAAAAATTATCTGAATACAGCACAGCCACGAGGTGAATCAAACTGCCAAACTAACTCATCCTAGTAGCAATCATCCATTTGCTAGGTTAACTTTCAGCTGGATCAGTTTCCCCGTCCAGGTCCCTGCATGCCTTTACAAAGGCTTCACTGTGGCAGCAGGATGCAGGAGGGCAGTGAGGAGGTGGGCATGGAGCAGAGCAGGGACAGTGCAACGACATGGTTCAGTAACAGCACTAGCTTAACATGTTTGTTGAAATACAGCTTTAATGAAGACAGATACTACAAAGTCAAAGTCATTGATCACTTGTACCTTCCCCGTGTCATCTGTCGATAGCTGTCTTGCACCCGAGTAGTGGATCAACACTCCCCTGGCCTTCCTCATATGCATTTGTAGAATCACAGAATGGTTTGGGTTGAAAGGGACCACAAGGATCATCTAGTTCCAACCCCCCTGCCATGGGCAGGGACACCCTACACTAGACCAGGTTGCCCAAAGCCCCATCCAACTTGGCCTTGAACACTGCCAGGGATGGGGCCTCCACAGCTTCTCTGGGCAACCTGTTCCAGTGCCTCACCACCCTCACAGGGAAGAATTTCTTCCTAATGACATCTTGGTACCTCACTGACTCTGCTTGTATCTTATTTTATGCTTCTGCCTTTCTGATTTTACCTCAGCATACTTTTACCGTTCATCTATACTTATCCTCAATAGTTCGATCACTTCCTATACACTTTCTTCTGGTCAGGTCAGAAAGGGGCTTGTGAAGAAGCCAGGGAGTTCAGTACCACATTTCCTCTTCTTCTTCTACACTGCGATAACTTGAGTTTCTGAGCTCCAAGAGAAAACATGCAGGGATGGAAAAACCCTGGGTTTCAGTCTTCATATGCCATATTTCCTAATTTCACATGGAAGGAAATGGTGAATGGTGAACAGTGAATGAATGACATATGTCATCAGATGAATGGAAAAAGCATAAAATGCTAAACTATATCAAGGCTCTCCCTGAATTGCATTGCTTGGATATGATGTAACTCAGAGCAAGACATAGCCCATGGAGGGCATGAGCAAGAGAGAAAAGGACATTTTTTCTGCCATCCTCCAGTAGTTCTGCTCTGCTGGGCAGAGCTGAATGTAAACAGATATTGTGCTCTCCTTCTAGTCTCTAATTGCATAATTTTCCACAAGTTCACATGTATGACAGCTGAAAACCATGAGTCATATGTATTCTTTCCCAGCATAAAGCAGTATTTACCCCATATTCTTAGATGACCACTCAATGGCATTTGAAGTAATGAAGATGGCAAAATGTCCTTTTACAGTCTTACACACGTTTTGCCTAAAACACCTTACTGTATGAAATGAATGCCATCAGCTTCTTTGAAATGCAT
This sequence comes from Psophia crepitans, assembly GCA_013399095.1. Taxonomy (NCBI): domain Eukaryota; kingdom Metazoa; phylum Chordata; class Aves; order Gruiformes; family Psophiidae; genus Psophia; species Psophia crepitans. Next base: position 400,935 of record VWZZ01000918.1, on the reverse strand, counting down.
TTTTTTCTTCATTGGTCATATGATGATAAATTGTACTAATATTTCTAAGTTGTTTTTTTTTTCCTGTTGAAATGATTGCTAAATAAGAAAGCTGTTGATGTCTTGAAATAAAAGATTTAATGAAGGAACGGGGAGATATTATAAATGTATAAATCTGAAAAATCTAGATCTGGAGTTTTGACTTTGCAAAAAAAATCTGGTTTGTTGAATGAAGTCTCTGATGGGCATTAAGCAGCTCGCTAGGTTATTCACAATTATTTCTGTATATAGCACCATAAATCTATAGAAAACTTTTTCTAACAAATAAAAAAGTAATGAAATCAAGACTCCAGCTGAAGCTGATGGTGCTCTGCAAGGTTGCAGCACATGAAGACTTGGCCCTTAGCCGGTTCAACCCATCCCTTAGCCTAGCGGGACTCATTCACCTTCACGTGGGAATATTTGTCTGAAGGGATGGTTTTGAGAAAAGATGCAAAATTTCTCATTGCAAGATTTCTCATACATCTGTAAAATATACCACAAGCTGGTGATGGCCAAAACATTCACTGAACAGCTACTGATACATAAAAAAGCTGTTTAAGAGGCAGAATGCGAAGCACAACGCAGCAAGCCCCTGTGAGGCAGGGCTGTAGGCTGATGTTCAGAGTGAGATCCTAGCTTGCACTGCACGGTGGTCACGCAGTGTCCCCCAGCAACCTCCAGCCCTTCATCAGCCAGCGTACACTGCGGGGGTTTTATCTTCTTAATTCTTTCGTTCATGGCTGCATCTGCTTGTATAATCTATGGCACACAATACATATTTTTCTTTTGAGATTCATTCTATTCTTTATTCCAGCATTTATTCTCTTGGAAAGCTGTGGGACAAGGAGGAGTTATCTGGCATCAAAAAGTTGAAAAGAACTTGTCTTCTTGCCCTTTTTTCCTTGAATTATGACTGTGCTAACAACAAAATCCTTTTAATTTCCCTCCTTTCCCTTATCCATAGCTCTGGTTTTCTCTTGCTGCTTTGAAAGCTTGAGTGAGAAACGTCAGGTGGTAAAATACTTTAGAGTTAAAGGGCTGCATCAGGAAGGATTTTTAAAATTAGGTGACTTGGTATCCAAAACAAATGCACGATTGTTCTTCATGCTTGGATGGCTGGCAGCCAGGCGGCAGGGCCGGGGCTATTTCTCAGGGCTTTATTCAGAGACTGTCATTATTGCCCCTATTGCTTTTGCCTCCATCCAGGGCTCCCTTGAATGCCACCACCAAAGCAAAGAATGCCACGCATGGCTTCCCCTGAGGAGGATTAGTAATCCTACACCTTGCACTGGCTGGCAGAGATGTTGTAAGAAAACCAGCATTCTTTCCCCAAAAGCCAAATATTTTATTACTGTATGGACCTGATCCTGCAATTTAAATCCTGGTGTCTATTCATGTTCCTGGGCAATTCAGTGACAGTATCTTTCATTCAACTACTTACTTTGCTGTGTTTTATTTCTTAAGTTTTATATGTCAAAAGGAGATTAGAAGTGGAATTTAACTAAATTTCTGGATACACATGCTATGAATCTGTAGAAAGAAATTACTTTGAAAAAGCTACATGTAACACAAAATCGCTTTGATCACATCGTGGGCCTTGAGTGATTGCACAGACCAGAACAAAAAAGTTTCTTCCAAGCCACATTCTGTTCCAAAGAAAATAAAAAAGTTTAATTCAAAACAAAACTATAGTTACCCACAAAAATAAAAGCTACAACCCATGCTGGATATTAGTGTAAAGTAATGTTGAAAACTGTAGGAAAGGATTGTTCCCTACTGCTTTTTTCTTGAGCCAGCCAAGTTTAGATTAGCTGATGATTTAACTGTTTTCTTCCATCCCCAGACTGTGTCTTGAGATCTTGTACTATGAAAGCAGAAATGGGCTGAGGCAGCAAAAGCAGTGGAGGGATGAAGGTCTCAATGTAGGTGGTCTCGGGCTCTGGCAGATATCAAAGGAATCTGTGAGTGTAGTGGGCTGAAATTCCTGCATATCACTTGTAGGTCATCCTGCCTTCCATCCCCTCGCTCCTCCACCGGCTCAGGATAAGCTCATGGAAATGCAATGAGTTTGAACCAGTGGACTTTCTGTTGTCCCCTGCAGAAATAACTCACACTGTACAAATGGAATATTGTCTTCTTTCTCCCCCTATCTCTTTTAATAGGACATGGATGCATTAAGATAGGTTAGTTGAGGCCGTAAATGGAGTTATGTGATGGCAGGAGTCAGGGTTACATGTAAACTCTGCAGCTGCTTTCCATGACTTGTTTAGTCATACAAATTAGCTTTTCCAATAAACCCCTAACTACAAGCAAGCCTAACATATAAAACCACTAAAAGAAACGCAGTATTTTTTCCAATTACCTCTCAAGACACTTGCCATAGTTCATTTCCTGTATCTGGGCAAATTTCCAGTAACATAAATTACCAATTTTAGCTCTTATTGCAAATGTAGAAAGTGACATAAATGAGACTGGCTAGCCCCTTCTAGCGTTAATATATTGAACGGCTGTGGTGCTTCATCTTACACATACATTTTTATGTGTGCTTTATTATTTACATGGCCGACAGTACATTTTCCTAGTATGCATCGCTTCCCATGAGATCCCCTTAATTGTCCTGGATCCTGAAAACAGTGAAACAGTGACATGCGAAGGCGGGAAATTATGAATATCAGGTCTGATAAGGCACAAGTTTAAACCACTGTTCTACTGACCAAAGGATGTAAGAAATAGTGCTGAGATACCCCCCTCTGTTCACAGGTGCTGTGGGAGTGCAGAGTAGAGAGACTTCTCTCTCACGGTGTAGCTGACATACATCCTTCGGACATATATCCTGTTGTCTGCTTCTGGGTTTTACACGTTCTTGTAAATTGCTACAGTCAGATTAAAATTCTTAGTCTAAAAATGGAACAGAATGACTATTTTAGTACCACTTTGTTAAAAAAATGGATTTTTTTTGTGTACACCTTAAATGACCAACTTGTTATGTTGTTATCTGAGTAGCATTTAAAAATATATCTACATTATAGATTGCTCTAGTCCTTTTCTTCTGTAATATAACTCAGAAGGCAGAGATTTTTATTGTTGTGGCTTTGTGTAAACCAGATATTAAATTCTAACAAAATATGTCTTAAATACATACATAAAATAGACCTCTGGAATATTTATTTTCATGGTAACATCTTTATAATCGTAACACAAAAACTAAAAAAGGGCTGACCCTCCTGTGCCCTGGCTGCTGAACTGGTGAACCTGTGCCAAAGCTATTGTAAGGGAAACCAGAGAAGCAGCTCTACGAGGCAGTAGGATTCTTGCCCCTGAACATATATGTCTTAAAGAGCTCTGCTACTGGAAGCTCTCAGCTTCCATTTAGGGCTGAAGCTACCAAAAATAGGGTTGCAAAGCTGAGCTAGAATTGAAAACTTTTAAGGAGCAATTTTGCAGAGTGGACAGATCATTTCCTCGCGATGCTACCCATTCACTGCGCCTCTTCATATCAATCTCTCAGAGTATTAATATCTCAGAAAGGCTGTTCCCATCAGCACAGATCGCACAGAGGGTGGAAAAGGAGCTGCGTTCCTGTCTATCTGTGCTGTATTTTGCTTCTCATCGGTTTAGTATCACAATGTTAGATCTGAGGGTGTAACAAGTCTGCAGTTGGCCATTACCAGCACTGGAGTGCATTGAACCCAACTTGTTAGAGAACCTGACGAAAATACGGGTATTTCTACTGCAGGCACTGTGCTTGACAGCATTTCGTAATAAACCGTACAAGTAATACATTCAGTGTTTGCAGGCAGAGCAGCCTCATGGTTAGTGCGCTCAACTGGTAGTCACTCTGGTTTGATTCTGTCACGGACTTCCTGGCATGACTTTGGCTGTGCCACGTTTTCCTTCTCACTTTCCAAATAAGTGAAATAAAGACAACATTTAGTTCAAAAAGGTGGTGCAAGTCTGAAAGCGCCAGTGTTTGCTGAGCAGCCTCCCATCTTTGAATGGAAACAGTCACAGATGTGCAAAGCATTATTCTTTTCATCTTCAAAGCCTTCTCTTTATATTTAAAAATTAATCAATGTGCAAAGCAATATTTTCTTTCTGCCTGGGCATTATGATTAAGAATATTCTTATTAATTACAGGGAAAACTCCACAATTCCAATATACGTCATTCAAAACAACATGATGCATACAGACATATTGCAACCTATTTTCATTTGGATTGTAAAACATGTATACCTTTGATGGTTTCATCCCACATTTGTTATATTTTATTTTTAATGTGCTCAGACTGTGCTGGCATAATGGTGATCCTCCCCTTGTAGCCCATCTTTCCCACATGCATGAAGCGTGCTTTGTAGTGACATTCATGAAGACCCCTGCTGTGGTTGAAACGCTGGAGTCCTGCTATTTAGAATGAACAATTATTCAAGCAGTTGAAGTGTTTTCACAAAGGAGACTGGGCGGTAACGCACTTCTTCCCTTCCTACACCACAGTAGGACAGGAAAACCTTATTTGAGCCTATGATAGGACCCTCACAGAGAACCCCACTCTAATACTTGGAGATAGTCTAGTGGTGAGGAAAAGCCACTTCTGAAGAATGAAGACAATTAATTCACTGCATGAAATTCTCTTAAAATACCCAAACAATCTCTGCTGCCGCTTGCTGAAGAGAAAGGGCAATTTTAAAAAAAAAATATAGTATCAGTCTAAATCAGGATTTCGGCAGACTTTAGGCAGCTAATCCAAAACTTAACCCCAGAGCCCCCCTCTGCTGAATGCTGCTCTCATCCTGAAAGTGCCTAAAATGCAGGCCCTGGTTCTCCCTTCCCTGGGCCCCCCACGGTGCATAGCCAGCTGCTGCTGCTGCCGCTGGTATGGTGGCTGCTCGGCGCTGGCCCCGGCTCCTGTCAAAGCACCGCATCCTCCAGCGTTGATGCAGAGCACCGTACCCATGAAACAAGGCCTGTGCTCCCACACCAGCTTTCGGACCACCTAGCTCCCAGTGCCGGTGAGGAATGGCTGGAAGAGGTGCCCATTTCTTCTGTTTTGAATGGACAATAGATGACTCGGGGGAAGCACACGCGCGGTGCCTTGTGTTTTGGATTGTCGTCTGGGGCCAGGCACCAAGTGTTGCAGCGCTTCAGGGTTTTAATGGATGAAGCCTCTGGCGCACAGAGGAAAAGCAAAAGTTGAGCAAACACGCAATGTAAAACATTCCAGGATCAAGCAGAGACCGACTGCTGCTTTAAGTAAGACTGTAAATGGTGAAATGGACTCTTACGTCTTAAATGGAAACACAGTGAGCGACAGGACCGAGCGCAGCTCCCTTTGATCACGCGGCAGTAAACGTGACCTATCAAATGATTGCTGAAGAGCTTGAGGGGCTTTCAAAAGTCAGTCATGGTAAAATAGATGCTATGATTATATCCACTGATAAATTCCACTGAAACCAGCACATTTGCTGATGGTGCTGGATGCTTTGCCTGATGAAGATTGCTCTGGTTACAAAATATGTTCAGTGTGTGCAGCGGCTGCCTAAGCTTTCCCGACCTGTTCTGCAAACGTGCATTGCACTGATGTGAAAGAAAAACCTTCCAGCCTTCATGGTGAACCAAGCCTTCACCTCTCTAACCCTTGCCCCACAAAACAGTGGCATCATAACAGCATCTAGAGACTGGCGCTGCAAAGAAGGGCCCCTAACCTGATGCCATTAGCAGCTCTGCACAGCAGGCACTGCCACCCAGATCCAAATCCGTACGCAGTGCCAACCTGTACCCAGTGCCATCTCATTCCCCGAACAAGCCTGCTGAAGGCAACAGTGTTGAGTGCAGAGCCAGGTGCCAGCAATGAAGGCTGTCCAAGCCATCGCCAAACGGTGAAAACACCCTGACACTGTCAAACAACAGAGCCACAGAGAGGACCCAGAAGGGAAGTGTTCTTCCCAAGGCCAGGTTGGATGGGGCTTTGGGCAACCTGGTCTCGTGGAGGGTGTCCCTGCCCATGGCAGGGGGTTGGAACTAGGTGATCTTGGAGGTCCCTTTCAACCCAAACCATTCTGTGATTCTACGATTCTATGAAAGTCCCTCTTCAAAGTCCTTCTCTATCTGCCAAGTGAAATGTGCTTGTGTTGGGCTTCTCCTCTCAATATATTGCTAAATGTATAAGCAGTACAGGGGTAAGATCTATATAATCAGTGTCCGCTATTTTAGTGGATTTTAAGAGGATACTGGAACTCAGATTTCTTTGTTTCATATTGATACGGTGACTGGGACAGCTCCCTCTTGACTTGAGAGTATTGTTAGCTATAACATCATATTATAATGCTACACAATTCTATGCTGAGAGTTATGAACTATAACGCTTCTGATATGAACCTGCTGCAGGGTAATTTCTGTATTTATTAGTAATGCAAAAGAAATAGAAATAAAAAAGGAATACATAAAACAACAAAACAACTTGACTATTGCCTATTAACAGGAAGTGAAAGCAAGGCTTCTTTGTCTTAAAATTGGAGTATTCACTCCCGAAAATTCAGATAGGGATGGGTAAAAGCTCTTTTGTTCTCACTTACCACAGTCATTTGTATTACACTACTCAATACAAATGAAACTTAAATCGTTATTTTCATAACACACCTTTCAAAAATGTAATGTCATGCAGAGTTTCTGAGACTGCTAAAGAAGCAGCGTGCACAGAGGTACAGTAACAAACCCCTCCAGATCCACTGGTGCGCCTGTATTGCTCAGGATGCCAAGTTCCCAGCTATGTGATTTCCCATTCTCCAACGCACCAGTTTGGATCTGTACAAATGATAAAAGCTACAGTCTACTGGAAAATGGACAAGGAGTATTTTCGTTGCTTTGCCGTGCCAGCAGAATTCCCAGAGACACACTGGTGCACCCTTCAGATCCATTGTCCCATTGTTCCCCCAGCAAGGCAGAATTTCTTTTTCATTTTGTGCCTTGCAGGGTAGTTTCGTATAATAAGATTGTAACAGGTCTCGAAACCATTGCAATTAAATTATGAAACTGTTTGCTGTTTCTAACCCTTGCCCCCAGAATATAATGGCATCACAACAGCGTCTCGAGACTGGAGCTGAGATAATTTTCTGTCACAGCACTGAGCTGGTTCGCAGGGCGGTGAGCCGATAGGCTTCACTGACATCCTCACAACTAATTTCAGTGGGTGATCTATTGCAAGGTTTTACATGTTGCATCTTCCTTTAACAATGCCGTGTTCAGATCAGGTTTAGATTTGAGGTTCTAAGTGACTTTTAATTTCCACTCTCCGAAATGGAGCTGCATTCCCCTTTTTTTCCCTTTCTGCTGCTTTGGCAGACATCGTAAAACATATAAGGCGTTTACTTCTCTTTGTAGCATTCTCACTGACAAGACTTTTTTTACTACAGACATAATACTCTTAGACAGCATAGATTTCATAGATTTCTTTGGAAAACTTGCACACCTGAAGGAGGTACAGGTTAAGCTAACATTGACATTTTATGGTGAGCACACTACTTGTGATGAAACTGTCTCTAGCTGGTGGAAAATTAGCGTATTAAAACATTCCTCCACCTCAAAAAGAATAACCTAATTACAGCAATAATGTTTTAAAATGAAGGAAATTCTTAGTTAAAATTTGTACTAAAAATGAGGCTCATTGTTCTATGATTGTAACTCGTCTGCCAAAACGCCCATGCCTATATGTGCTTCTGTGTGTCCGGCTTTCTAGAACAATATGGCATCTTTTAAGAGTTTGTTGTTTTATGAATGAAAAGATCATGAGAAAACCTGAGGGCTCTGTGTTAACTTTAAAGATGAGAAAGAATCACTTCCCATTGAAAACATTAAGGAACTCTATTGTCTTTATTATTTTGGAAGTTATTTTATCTTCCTTTTTTTTTTTTAAAATGTAGCTACTACACAATTCTGTTTACAGCCCACAGCTATAAAACGCAGTTGGTTTTGTCAGATACAAGCTAAGCACCATCAGGCTGGATAAGTTCTTGTGTTGGAGATGACTTGAACTCCACTGATACTGGCACTGGCAATTCAGGAGGGAGCACTTTTCACTTCGCTTCAGTATGGAACTGATATCTCTGCCTAATTTTATAGCATGTTCTTATGTTAGCACTACCACGGTTTAGCAGTCGGTGGAAAGGCTCATACAGAACAAACTCGTGCCTGTAAGGGGATCAGCACGATGGAACTGCCTGGCAAAAAGCTCCTGAAAGAACTGAGACCTGAAGACATGCTTTGTGAAGTGCTCTGGCATTTCTCAAGACGAAAGGTGCTAGAGATACGCAATGCACTGCTCTTCTTGTGTCCCTTGAGGAACCTGAAATAAAAATGCCTTTCAGTCACTTGGCCACTTCAACATCCCCAGCACAGAAATTAAAGTCCACAAGGTATAAAATAGTCCTACAGTATTACTAGCCAGAAGTTCTGTACCACTACCCTCGTCTCTCCATGGCTGGATGTTATGAGCATACCTAGATAAAAACATTAAAACCAGCTGAAATTATTTTAGTATCCTATACTGGAAAAGTGTGCAATATTCTTCAGACTAAGTAGTTAAAACTGTATAAAATGATATAACAAACGACAGCACACATCTTTTTGTTGTTGCTGCTGCTGTGAGAGAGCAGGAATCACGGCACCGCCCCGCAGCCAGCCGAACCGCCGCTGCAGCCAGGGGAGGACACACGGGGCAGTGACACGCAGGCTGCGGCCCCCCAGGGCAGCGCCCGAGCCACCGGCGGGCGGGCTGCCCCGGCGCTCACTGCAAACCTTCTGCCTTCAGTTCGGAAGCACTCCGACCCGTAACCCCTCGCACGGCCGTACTTCTGGCTTGGTCCCGAGCCGCTCGGCGGGCACTTCCCTCCGCAGCGACGGGAGGTGGCTCTGCTCCCCCTTCCCACGCCCCGATCAGGACACCGGTCAGGCGGGGGAACCAGGGCTCCCCCCCTTTCAGACCAGGGCCGGGTTTCGGCGGCGCAGGGGCGGCCTAGTCCGGCGCGGGGGCTCGGCGGAGCCGCCGAGGAGAAATGGCCGCGCCGAAAGACGCGACTCCTCGCTCGCCCTCCCGCCGCGGGCTCCC
>VWZZ01000918.1:358502-391240 GCA_013399095.1 Psophia crepitans | reverse complement strand
TAACGTAACTGGGGGAGAGGAGAAGAAGGGAGGAAACTTCACCCCCCTCAGCCTCCTCCGCTGCACAGCGGGAAACCTGCCAGCCCTCCGCGCCGGGGTGCCCGTGTGAGGAACTTCTGCACCTCCTTCACGGGAACATGTATAGATACGTGTGCGTATGTGTGCATTTTATGCGTGTGTTACGTATATGTATCTGCCTCAAAGGCAGGTCTGGTAGCCCAAGCGATCACCCGCCGCTGCGTGTCTCCGCTGCGCGTACGCCCGCGTACATATAGATAGATACGTGCGCGCGCGTGTGTGACCGTGAGGCGCGCAGTGGCACGCAGGGCGGTGAGAGCCGTCCCGGCGGCGCGGTGCGGCGTGGACAGGTGTCCTTCCGCCCCCCGGCCCGCGCTCCCTCCGCGGAGAGCCCACCCAGCGGCTCCCCGCACCAGCCAGGGACAGTTTTTAGGTGTCAGATGCCTGCGTGGAGTTGAGGTAGTTAACCTGTAGTTATCGATTTTTCTCCCTGTGGTTTTCTGAGGTAGGAGTGAGTGGGGTGGTGGCGTCACCTGGGTGGCAGTGTGACAGGGGAGCTGCTGGCTGCAGCGACAGGTCGTGAAAAAGGGAAGAAGGAGGTGAGGAGCTGCCGGTATCCTCAGAGGAGGTGTTTAGAGGTTGGCCTGCATAGTATCTGGGATTATTCAGCTGGCTGGTGTTTGCTGTTACTTGGGGGGAAATAAATCTGGTATCCTAAGTGTTACGAAGAGTTCTTCAATGGTAAACTTTAAGCTCAAAATACCTAATTTTGATTCTAGTTAGTGCTTTCTAGCAGCAAAACTGTGAGCATTTGTAATTTAATATTTCACTGAAAATTGACTTTGTGGGTCTCTTACTCCTCCAGGTTTGAGTAGTGGTCTGGCTTTCTGCTGTCTGAACGGCTGGAGTCAGGCTCGTAGTGAATTGCTTCATGACAGCAACTGCATCAAACATAGCTGCCTCTTCTCCTGGAAGAAATGCAGACGATAAGTTTTACATGATTTTCTTTCTGGTGTGGCGCAAGGAAGGGACAGGTTAGCGGCAAACTCTGATACGCATGGACCTTGAGACTGTGGGAGCAGTTTTTCAGGGCATGCGGAGCTGCGCGTGTGGGCTTTGCATTGTGTGGTGATGCCGTATTCTCAGGGCTCTTCGGGAGAGAAAACTATGACTGTGCACAGGGTTGTACGCTAATAGCAGATGCCTGTTTTACATAAACTTAATAAATATTTCATTGTAAGTGTTTTAAAAAAGAAAACATACAGCAATGTATTTCAAAGTTTATACTCTAACCCAGTTACAAGCAAGCTGTCTTCCTACCAGAATCCCTGGGCTTTGCTCGTAGAGTGTTTGTGGCAGTAGCATACATATGGGAACAGTAGGAGTAGCAGCACTTTCTGAATAGTTTGAATAGGCAGAGTAGCTCATTTCTGAGAGCTGTCACTCGTGTTGATTTTGTAACTCTGAGCACCTACTCTGCATGATGGAAATAAGCCGTATGTATTTATGCTGTCCATAGGTTTTAAAATCTTGGCTAATCCTTAACTACTATGCTGTAGAATGTTAGTGATGAGATTGCTTGCCTAGCTGTCATCTCATTGTAGATAGTGAGCTCAAGGGCTGTTGTAAACTTGTGTTATTCTGTGTTTATAAAAGAAAGTGGTTGAATTCAGAAGCCTTTTCTTTTATGACTTAGCCTTCAGTGAGACTGTATTAGATGAGATGAGGAAGAACAAGAGAATCAGGCCTTTGAGTATTGCCTTGAGGTGATCAGATATTTCACAGAGATGCACATGACCCATGAGGAAAAAAATACAGATGGAGGATGCCAGTGATGGTTTTGAGGTTCAAAGAGGAAAAGAAAATTGCTTTACAGGCGGGTGGAACCTCTTGCAAGTATAATGGGTGGTATGAAAGACAATGTGAAGTTGGGAGTAGAGCAGGCATAAAGAAGAACCGAGCAGAGCAGCCAAATGGTGGAGATTGTAAAGGAAAATGTGATTTGAGTGAGGGTAAAGTGAAATAAAGAAATGGCTGGCAAGCACTCAAAGTGATCATCCCTGTATGTTGAGAGGTTTTCTTTTCTGAACAGAGACGAAAGGATTCAATTTCGTTTTACAGGCAAACGTACGGTGGAATCTTCTGATGGTCTCGCACTGAAGAAATGATAAAGACACTGCCTGTATGTATTGTGTTGGGAAAGATCAGGAGACAAAGCCTGCGCTCCTGTCACAGTAACTGCGGATCACCTGTAGGATAGATAGGACCCAAGGTTAGCTGCAGCTTCTCCCTCTTCCTGGTGCCTTCTCCCTGCTCAGCGTGGGTGGCAGCTGCAGAGGGGATGGGGGAGGAGAGGAGCACTGGTGGGCAGGAGGTTGTGATGAGGGTGAATGGAGCAGGATCTTGGCTGTCAGAGAACCTGGTCAGAGACCAAAGGAGTAATGTGAGGGCAAACTTACCCCAAGCCTCCCTTTCTCTCTAGAAAGGGCTCTGGGTTCAGGTCTTTTTTTGTCCTTTTTTCTTTTTCCTCCCTACCCTTCTTTACTCTTATGCAGATCTAGTCTGCATGATTATTTTGTGACATGTTTTTATGGCTTGCGATGCGCTAAAAATACGGTAAATGGAGAAGGAAGGGACAGAAGAAAGAGGTGAGGAAAATCTGTTCGTTTTGAGCTGCATGTCTACAATCTAGGGCAAATATTTAGCACACCTAGTTCAAAGACACCTACTTTCTTCAACTTTTTTACAGAACAGTGAGAGTAGGGTTGGCATTTGAGAAAAGCTACGTTAATGAACACAAGTGTCAGTCTGAGATAGGATCAAAGCAAGAAATACAAACTTGCAATGTGATTGTACGCAAGTTATTTCATTCTTCTTGTCTAAGTTTCCGTAGTTGTAAACTCAGAGGAAAATACATAAACTCATCCAAAGTAGGTATCACATCCATTTGAAATCTCCCTCTTGATTATCAGAGGACAGTCTCTTCAGATGCACAGAACATTTTTTTTCGTTGCTGTGCCTATTCTTTTTAGTTTTAAGAAAGACAGTAAAATAACGCCTCTTACTACCTGTCTAAGGACAGTTCTTAACTTACATGTTGCTTTCTAGGTAATGAAGAACACTGTTGGTTTATTTTGCATATTGAAAAGTAAAGCTTGGATAACATTAACCATGCCTGGTTATAGATACCCTCCTTGATATTGATATAACTTTTATGTAGTTCTCAGGTAGAAAGCCATTATATTTATCTACAGTCAGTCAGGATGTTAGTAATGTGTTACTTAAGCAGGAGGTAAAAGTGGTAGAATACTAATAAGGCAAGATAGTGTCGAGGTTTTGAGCATCTACTTAAAAACTGATGGAGAGAACCATGCTGGATATGAAACTACAGAACAAAGTGTGTACTGGATTTATAGACAGTGCTCATCTCGCCTCCAGCTGATTTATTGAGCTGCAGTAATGATCAGTAGTAATTATAAGCAGGTCAGGGAGACATGTAGGGTGTGGGCAGAGGTTCATGGGTCCTCTGACCACAGTTCCCTATCCATTTATAGCTGTAACAACGACCTAATGAACCTGGCCTGCATCATGCTAATGTCTGTGGGCAGGATTATTAGGCATGTAGGTTTTAAAAGGTGAAATCTGTGATTTCTGCGCTCTGCAAAATGCCTGTGTGGACTTAGAGAAGGAAGTGGGAATTTATCCAGAATACATTTGCAACTTGTAGGCATCTTTTTAATATTCTTCCCTTGGCTACTGGGAAAATGGTAGCTGTCAAGTGGCCATTTCTGCAATCATGGATGCCTTGCTTGTCAGAAACTTCAAATATAGCGTATTTGTTAAAACAGTTAAAAAAAAGGTGTAAAACAAATTCTTTCTTAATGAAATTGATTTCTTTCACAAGGGATTCCATGGTATTAATTACAGTTCTGTTTAACTGATTACTAATTGCTAGTAGAAAAACTTAGTTTAAGAAAATTTTGAAGGGATGCTAACTATATTATTTGGTGGTAAAAAACCCACCAAAACATAGTAATTAAAAAAAACCCTCTTAAAAAGCAATAGTTGCTTTTTGCTCCCTCCCTGCCCCCAAAATCACAGAATCGTATTATTAGGATTTTTGACAGGTGATAGTTTTGATAACTGTCAATCACTATTTCTTGTAACTCGTGAAAAGTAAATTGTATGAATCAGTTCATATAGTAGTTTTGGTCAGTTTATGTCCAATTTGAATCTTCCGCTTCTGTAATTATCCGCTGTTCCTGGAAATAAATCCAATATATGTACATTTTCTCTGACGTGTATCTACAAGTGGAGTGATGCCCTGTCGGTGAGGAAGTGAGCACCACAAACAGGAAACCTTTATGGACAGTGTTATTCTGGCAGTCAGCGCTTCTTTCCCAGTTGACTCTCACACTTCCTCTCCCTAACCTTCTGAAATACAGCTCTTTCTACAGCTGGACCAAAATTGCACAGTGCAGTATGGATTAGGGGAGGAACGATGGTGGATGGAGCATTTTAGCTTTCAGGTCACTAGTTCATATCTGTCAAGGGTTGGAAGAGACTGTAATTTGTTTTAGTGTGATCACTTCCTAGGAATAATGCTAAGTGAAATTGGATTGAATTTGGTTCTCACTGGGCAGATTTATGCACTGTGTGTATGGAAAGATGTTGCAAGCACGTTCAAAAAGATGTTGCAAACATGTTGCTAGCATTCCTCATGTTTGTTGTTTTTCTCAATAGCCTATAACAACAGAAACAGACAAACCAGGCTTCCTCATGTTTCATCTCTAGACCTGTTCTCTCCAGGACAGCAGCATGTTTTGAACTCAGGAGTGGAGGACATACCATACATGAAGCTTCTCTCAGTTTTATAGGACAGTAGAAGTTTTTATTACCTGGAATTGCTTGGAGAGCATTTTCTTATTTTTCTTTTCATTGAGATTTGTTCTGGCTCTTGCAGTTAAACCCTTAAATGTAATGCGGTATTGAACTCGACATTAAAGTGTTTGTTTCTCACAGTTTGAACCTATATAGAATATAAGTTGGTTTTTTGATCAGCTTGCTTCTAGAACTTATTTTCTTCTATCTTAGAATAAAGGTGAGGGGTGGCATACAGAAGCACTTTTTTTTTTTGTATGTGCAGTAATTGAATGCAGAATAAATCAGTACAGTATGAAATGAAAATAATGTGCTGTAATGGACACTTTCACAATATATATTGTTAGCCTATTAAAGCTCAAACTATTATTTTTAATAAGACACTATATAAGTAAAATGAATTTGTTGCCCTTTAATTAGCCATGTATTTCCAAGTCATTAATTATTAAAGCTCATTTTCGTCATGGATAGCATTAATTGTACTTACTGGAATTTATTTTTTTTAAACTTTCTGGTTTTTTTTAAACTCAGCTTTAAAAGGAAAAAAAATATAGACCAGTCATGAGAGAATCCTTTGGTGATCAAACCGCAATGGAGAATCTGTGTCAGTGGTAGCAGTATGGAGAGAAACTACAAGTATCAAGTATTTTATCATGAATAAAACAACATACAGAATTGCAAATTAAAGCATTGGGATCTTACCAGAAAAACATGCTTTATCTGATCTTCAAGGAGTCTTTTATAAATTAATAGTACTTTATAGAGCTGATAAAATATGTGTTTTAAGTTCTAATTGAGAAAAGCAAAACTTAGATTCTTCTATTGAAGCTTAAATCATGTGTAAACAATTAAAATTATATTAGAAGTACATTATTAAAAAAGTGAATACGTGAGGAGGCAGTGAGGGAGCATACTAGTCAGTGACATACATTTTAATAGGTGTACTCTTGACTTCCCTTCTCTTTCTCCTTTTCTTAGAAATTTAAGATGAAGATTTTAAAGTTGATGCTGCAGTTCCTTTGTCAAGAGAAATTTTGCAAAGCTGTAATGAAGAACCTGCCTTTTGATCATTAATATCTCAAGGAAGATGTGAGAGAATAAATAGAAAGGTTTTGTGAAACAGTATAATGACTACCTTTTTTGTGGAGTGCTTGCTGCTCACAAATAACACTAATTGGGCAACCGTAAGGAATTGTGAAAGCTTAGAGGGAGTGCAGAAAGAACTATGGATGATGCTCTTCTTCCATGAAACACAATTTAAAATGTTCATCCATTACATAATTAAAATGTGGAAGTAGCTCCCTGAGGTTTTTTAGGGAGGTGGGGTGGGGATAATGATATGTTAACATGATTGCACTAAATTAATTCTTTGGAAAGTAATTAAGTGAGATTGTCCACACTCCATTACTTCCAAAGAGTGAAATCTGACATGGTCCATCATTTTCTTGTCTTGCTTTGAAATGACTGATTATTGAGTAAGTATAATATGCTTATTTGAAAACGTATCGGAGGTCTCTAGCAGTGTTTCTAGATACTGGGGAATGTAGAAACTAATTGCCTTTTTGGATTTAAAATCTGAAATAAGCACCTCATTGTGATAAAGGCAGGTTGCATTTCTTGATAGCATAGACCTTGTATTTGATTGGAAACCTACATAAGTTTCCTGCAAACAAGAAAGAAGAAATATCTCTTGGTTTTAAGTATAATTTCTGTTACTCATGTCAGGTCAATACATGAAACATTGCTACTGGCTTGTGGTCATCTTGAGATTTGTGTGTGAACGGGTGCCTAAGCTAACCTTCGAAATGTGAGGTTCCTGAAATAGAGAGTAAATAGATGAGCACATTTCAACATGTAAATAGAAAAGATAGAGCAACAATCATTGTTTCAAACTAGTAAAGGTAAATATTTTTTTTAACTAAAACTTTGTGAAGAACTTTGTATTTCATGCGAACTTGATGTTTCTTTTTCTTACAAGGGTGGCGTAAAACACAACAAACAGAGCAGCTTTTGAGATTTCCTGCTGCAGCTCCTGTATTTCCCAAGTGGGGATGCCTGGGCAATGGTGTCTAGAATTTCCCTGAGGCTGGGAAAGGTTGCTGTGCCCTGAAGAAAGCAGCGTTAGGAGCAACTTTTTTATTCTTTTTTCCCGTTGAGGGAAAAAAGATAAATCATGCTGAAACCTGAGAAAGATACTGACAGTCAGTTTCATTTTATTTTATGTTTACTAAAATCAATTACCATTCTGTTGCTTCCTTTCCCCTTCCCTGTCCAGCATTTTCCAAACTGTTAAACAGCCCTGTCACTGCCTCGAAAGCATCCTTCCAGCTCCCACATGGAGCTACTGCTTCAAACAGCTTGCAGGGTCCAGCAGGTGGGTCCTCCTCCTGACCCTGAAGGAGGCTTAATGTCTTACACAACTACCGCTCAGCGTCCGATGGCTTCTTGGAGGTGAGCGAGGTCTGCGGCTAGATGGGTGGTCTGGCGAGGCCGGCTGGGCTGCAGGGGGCAACGGGGTCTTTATCTAAACTGATAAAAACCTTACAGGCATTAGCATATCCTGAGACTCAGGCCAGTCTCTAGGCAAGCCAGTGTCTGCACTGCTGCCTTTTCACTTTACATCTTCCAGATATAGGCCAAAATAATAGGGCAGTGACAGCCAGGACTATGCTCAAGTGATCTGAAAAATCAGGGCATCTTTTTTAGGTTCCGACCTGTGAACCTAAAATTGAATTTTGAGTTGAATTTTAAAGTTGTCCGTGGATGATATGAAGCATGGATATAAAGCATATTTAAAATAGCTCAGTGTAACCCAGTAAACAATTACGGATGTGATTTGGGTTAAGAGGTGAAATCCTGGTGCTGTGCAGCTGGTAGGAGTTTGGCTGCAGACTTCAGTCAGACTGTGATTTCAAACTCAGAAAACGCTCATGGCAAACTCCAATTGAGTCTAAGAAAATGAGGATTCTTAGAAATATTGGTTGTCATAGTAAAAAATACACACCACTGTAATTTAGCTAGCTCTGTATAATGTCATGCACAGAGGGAGGTGTGAGGGTAGGTTTTTCCCTTTTTTTCCCTTTCATGCTAGACAACATGTGTGCATCTGAGATCCCTGTGGCTGGCTGTATTTCAGTTTGGAAATAAGTAATTTCCTCTGTGTTCAGATGTTTTAATGAACTAATTAGGGATCCCTTGGGACAAAAGATTTTATACATACAATTTTTAAGTTAAGCATTTATATGTTTTGCAAGGCTTGAGGCCTTTCTTTAGAGAAGTGAGAAAAGATCCATTTTGAAAATTTGGGGGTTTGATGTGTGCTGTGGCAGGCATGTAGGCTGGGGTCAGCTATGGGTGGCATAAAAGTAAACCTTGTCTTGAATGGTGTGTTACACCACTGTAGCCGAAGGGCAGAATGCTTTAGAAGAGGTGTATGTAAGATGCACTAGCTCCAAGATGCCTTGTTTTAGTGCTACGTCCACATTAGCAGGAAACATGGGACAAGAGGAAGAAATCTGTAAAGCAAAACAGTTGGTGGTGAGGACTCGTGTATCTGTATGTCTGCACTTCCCATGGACTAGCTGGAGTCTGATGTCATGCGACGAACACATCAGCACTCAAGCACTCCTGGTGCACTACTGGAGTGTACTTCTGAGCCTTTGCCATGATATAAATGAAAGAGGGGTGAGAGGTGATGATCATTGCGTGAGCACCCTCCGCGTCCAAATGATGTAGAGGGAGCATTGCGAACAAGTCATCACAGGACTCGTGTTGGGCTTGAGCTGCGCTTTGGTAGGTCCAAAGAGTTACTCACAGTTGTAGCTGTCTATCAAAAAGCTTGTTATGGACATTGGTCACGTTCAGAACTGAAAGTTAAAAACTTGGCCTTTTTTGAGCAAAGATTAATGGATCGGACAGAACTAAAATCAAGACTTTACGCTTACAACAGTTCTGCTTTATTGAAATATCTAAGCCCAGTCATTTTAAAGGCGGCAAGGGGATGGGATACGGGTGGAGCAGTTGTTCTGGGGTTAGGTAGAATAGAGTTAATTTCACTAGAAGCTGGGATGGGACACAGCACGACACCAGTTTACCTGGCCTTTTTATTATTTAATAGCTCAGTGTTTCCACCTCTGCTTTTAAAGCTGAATAAAGAGGATACAAATGGTAAAGGTTTGGGTTATGAGATTCCTCCCCTCGGTACGATTGATTGCAATATGATGGGTTTTGTTTAGATTTTTTTTTTTTTTTTGCTACATTGGACAGTCTGTTATCTGAAAGACAGAATAGGCATGTTATCTGCACAAGTCTGAAAAAAAATGTTTCTATCACACCAGTAGTATTTGGGAACAAATTTGTAGCTGAATTAAATCATTAGTTATCTGAACTACATTTCAGCTTTCTTTTATGACCTGGATGCTTTGTTTTGGTTTTTGGAAACAATGAAGAAACTGAGCTGTGGGATTATATTTTCAGCTATAGAATTGAAAAATGTTTGCTGTTGTGTTAAGTGAATGCTTTATAACTAAAATTCATGGAAGTTGGAAAATATGTTTGTTGGTATGGTTTCCCAAGAGCAATATATCTATATTTACTCTTTTTTAAACGGAGTTCACAGTTGTAAGGCGTTAAGGTGAAGCCTTACAGCAGTGAACAAGAGTGTGGTTTATTCCAGCATTGTCTCGTGTAAGTTGTTTGAGAGATTCCATTCTGTAGCTGTCATTCCTAGGTAGGATACTCTTGCTGGGACCCTAACCTCTGATGTGAAGACATACCCCTGGGTGGTTGATACGCTTATTGCTAAAATTTATTTAAACAGGGAGTAAATACCAGGGCAACCAAACAGCTTTTTTTTTTTTTTTCTTTCTTTTTGTTTAGCTTTGCCCGAGGCGGGGTGAAGGAGAAAGGGTTCTTTCAACGTATCTTCTTCTTTTCATAAAATTTACCTGGCTTCTGTGCATATTGATGTAATAAAATCATCCTAACTACTGACTTTTGAAGATGAGTAACGCTGTGAGAATGTTTCAACAGTTAAAGTAGATTCAGGGGAGACTGAACAAGGGAAGTTAAAGATGACAGGCTAGGTCCTTCAGATGTTATGCAATGAGGGTGTGTAGGGTTGTTTAGGCATCAAAGGTAACAAATCAGAGAGCTGTGGGAGCTGGAAAATAGAAGTATAAAATTCAGGAAATTCAGGTTAAGTGGATTCTGGGCTTGGAGGCAAACCTGATGCCTCCCCCGCCACCATCCGTTCCCATTTCCAGGCTACCATAGCTTGGGCAGATGAGCTGACACGGCCCACATTGCTGTTCAGGAGGCAGGTCTCACTTCCCCTTCTCCGGCGCTCTGTGGTTTTACCCACTCAACACTTGACAGACTAATTTGTCGGAGTTAATTTAACATGCTAACCCAACAGAAAAAAAATATCTATGCAGTGTTTGTGTGTGGTACTTTGTTTTTGCTTTTGCTGGGTTAGTTTTCTGCCAGGTTGGAGAATTAAATCAGCTTCCAGGGCCAGCAAAAGATAAATTACAGGAATAGTGGGTACTGCAGACAGACTGGAGGCTTCTAGATTGGCCATTGTGTCCTGTGGAACTGGACCCTTGCTTTTGTCATTGCAGCTGCTTGTGGCACCATGTGTTGCACAGCATCAATAAATTAATCCAAGTTAGAAGCGATACCCATCTGCTTTGTATTGTAGCAGGTAGAAGTGATCCCCTTTTTTCTGTGTTGTGCCAGCCGTAGTGGTGGTAGGCTGTTTAAAACAGTGTGTAAGGCAATACAGGGAGAGGCAGGCAGCCACTAAACAAGTGAGATAAAGAGGAAAAGTACTTTTTGGCTGCTGCAGGTGTGATTTATAGTTGAATTAAATGTTCATATAGGTGGAAAATTACATATGCATCATAAATTTAATTTTCAATCCACTTACTTACCCATTCAAAGCACAGTGGCCTAATGTAAATTTTTTTAACTATTGAGGTTCCTGCATTTCTTTGAATGTTTAGCTTTCGTGGTTGCTTTCATCAGTGTCTGTGTGGGTTTTGTTGCGGTGCCTTTTCTCCCTGGAAGCTATGAATCTCAGTATTTTTGGTAATTCTTCTTATGTTCTTTGCAGAACATGAAATCACGTTTGATTCAAAAAATGTAATAGCCCCAGGCACACAGGTGTACACACACAGTATTTTTACACAGAAATTCTAATTCCTATTTGTATGTAATCTATTTTTTTCCTTTCATTTCCAAACTTTGCAACTATGTATTTCTTAGAATTTTCTTGTGTACTTTTGAGAGAGAAGTATCGCTTCTATCAAAAGAGGAATGATCTCTTCTTCCTTATATCACCTTTCTTGGGAACATACTGCTTTCAGAGGCACCTTGATCAGGTTATTCCACAACTTTGCAGGAAAAAGCATACCCTTTTTGTGTGAGTTAATTGTTGACAAACCTCACTGGTGTGATGCTGCCACTCAGTTCTCACAATCAAGTCTGGATGACTGCAACTGAAACATTTCCCTTGATTACAGCAGACTCCGTGCAATGGGAAGAAGATCCACCAGATCTCTGTGCGTTGAGGAATTTAAACAAAAATACTCTGGCAGGAGCTAGCAGTCATCATCAGTCGTTGCATATAGGAAGGCTTGGATTAAGAGCCCGATGCTGGAGAAAGTAATTGTGTGTCCTGCTTGTTTATACTTCTAAAAAGTTTAAGTAAGCCTGAAGCAGCTCCAGTGATTCCTCCAAGGCTCTGTGGGATTTTGTGAAGCCCAGAAACCATTTGGTCGATGCTGGGCTATTAACCCTGGTAGCTGTGACTCACAGTTATGAGAGGTTTGTGTGCATATTGTTCCAGGAGGGTGTAACTTCAGGGTTTTTATCCTTTCTAGTTTTTATTTTTGAGTTTTTGATTTAAAAAAATGTTTAGCCTCAGGGAGTGCTCTAAATCCAAGCCTTTTACTGCCTCCTGCATTTGGCAGTCGCTTCTCTTAGTTTAAGTCTCTAGGCATGTGCGATGTAAAGCTTTGAAGTAGCTGCTGCCTGGCTGAAGCCTCTCTGGGGGCAGGGAGGATAATAAAGTTTGTGCTTTTGACGTGTTTTTTTTTTTCGTTCCAGCATGTAGATATTTTAACAGCTTAACCCAAAACACAAGAATAAGTGAAACTGCTGATTTTCAGGAAAGACCCTAAAAACTACAGAATTGCAAAATCAGTGCGTGTTTTGTGGTTTGGTTTTAATTTGGAACAATCACTAAAATGAAAGGTAGGGAAAAGCGTATATATTTTTATTAGAGTTTTAATATCTAGTGTTAGGAACTGGTTAATCCATTTGAAAATTGAAACACGAGATTCAAGGGGAAGATACTTTGTTACAGCCCATTTTTCTTGGATGATGTCCCACGGACTGCTGGCAAGTACCAGAAAAGATGAGGAACAATATTTTGGAAAACACCACAAGCTATTCGGTCTTTGTAGTTCTGGTTCTACACAGTGTCTGCAAGTTCCATGCTCAGTTCAGTGAGCAAACATTTGCAAAGTCCATGGCAGCCTGTATCCCAAGCAGCAACCACAGGAAAAACTTCCCTGCCTTCACCTTTCCTAGCAAGGTTCTTCAGGTGTTCTCTTCACCACTGCTCCTTCCTATTCCTAACTTTTTCCAGTCTGATTCCCTTAAAAAGAAACATCTTGAGGGAGTAGATTAGAAATAGGACAAGTACATCAGAGAAGGAGAAAAGCTATGGCAAACCTCTTGACTTCAGGGGGTGGGTGAAGTTCTTTCTGCTTGGGTGTTCCCAGCAGTGGCGCAGAGCACTTCCTGCACCGCATGGGTTAGTATTAACTGAGATTACTAGATTTACTATAGGCTAAAATAAATAAAGTGATTAAAAAAAAATAGTGTTATGCACTCATGCTAGGTTTTCCAGGCTGGGTTTGTTCGCTGCAGAGACCTGAGTGGCACAGGGTGCCGTTTCACCTGTACCCCAGGGCACAAACCCCGTGCAACAAGGGAAAGGTGCCCCGTGGGGCTCTGCAGGGGCACCAGCATTGTTCTGACCTCAGTTCCTTTAATTAATTTGAAACTTCTGGTTCTGGGTTGTTCAGGTTCTGGATCAAAGTTATTTAGTCAGTCCTCGTTGATCCCTGACATTCAACAGAGTGAAACCTCATTTTTTTAAGTCAAGGAAGAAGAACTGTCTTTGTCATGACTTCTGTGCACTGTGGAAGCTTTATCATTACTGTAAATGTAGGAGTAAGCTTTTTAGTAGAAACTTAATTTATCTTAAACAATAGTGTAAATGATCTGGCTTTACTTACAGTTTATTCTAGTACCTTTTGTTCTGCTGCATAGATGTTTATTCAGTTTCTCTTTGCATATAACCAGTTGTCATACCAAAATTAATTTAGATTTGTATAAAAATTCAAAATCATTGTGGGCTGCAAACAACAATTCTGTGACTCCCTTGGCAAGTCAGCAACTTGCATGCTTGTGAAATCTTTCCTCTTTTTTTCTGGTTATAACCAGGAAGAATTGACATTGTTGCTCTTACGAGACCCTGTTACCTGTCCATTAGCGAGCTATGGTTAAGAGCTGCATATTAAACCTCACTTACCATATTTTGCAATCTGTATGAGCCAAATTCCCACTTCTGCAGCTGTGGGACTGGAAATGTGAGGCAGTGAAATAAGCTCAGTCCTTCAAGGACCCTCCCAAGGGTGGCTGGCGCAGAGTGCAGTGAAATCTAGGGGATTCTTCTGACTTCTTGTAGGCACAAACCTTGGGAAGCAAATGAGCATTTTTTAAGTGCCTATGTCTTTCAGAATTTTTCAGCCTTCTTTCTTATGATGAAAGTAGCAGCTTAAAAAAAAAAAAGCTTTTGACACTTTTGACAGATTTCCACATGATAATTAGATGGTAAAAAGAAGGTGTGGGTTGGCAAGGCATTAGACATGAGTGATATGCAAGTTCATAGGCATTTTTTTTAAGCAACGTTGTTCTGAAGGTGAAGCCCTCTGAACAGTTGTGAAAAGCAGAGGTTTTAAAGTGAAAACAAGTTGTGTGCGTTTGAAATAATCCAAGAGAAGCTAGAGCAACCTCCTGGTACTCTCATTTCTATTTCCGAATAACTACTTTGTCCAGGTAAGAAGTTCTGAATACAGCATATTATGCATATAATCTTAAAACTGTGTGCATTAGCTTCCAATTACACCCAGTGTCTTACTTATTCACTTTCAAATTAACTTTCTGGAATAATAACCCTTTTCTTGCACAGTGTATTCTGAGAATTACCCTTCCTGCCCTTTGCATCCGGTTGAAGGCACAGGAAGAATGGCTGGAAGAGGAGATAGATTCTGTAGTTTGTATCGAGGAGGAGGAGGAATGGACAGAGGGAGGGAGGCTGAAGCAGAGCCTTGATGCAGCTATAGTGTATGAATTTTATAATTGGTCCACAAAAAAATGGATTATGAGGAGATACGCATGAGACAGAAGAAATACGTGGTATTTAGTATTCCTGTAGGATTTGGGAACATCCAACTTAATTTATCAGGGTACCTTCAGCAGGTCAAAGGTAGTGGAGACAGCTGAACTGGGATCAGGTAGTGGCAACTGCCCATTCTCCTTGTGCTCTAACTGCATGCTTTGGGTATTGGGCATGTTCTGGGTGCTGTGCCTGCTGGAAGCCTAATTCCATGCTTCCTGCCTGCATGCTTGATCCCAGCTCCTTCCTGTGACAAACTCCTACCTGCTGAAGCCCCCAAGCTCCTGGCCCGGCAGCGCTAGCTCTGCAGGAGCGACTGGTGGCGGGCACTCGCCCCATGCCCTGGGGCTGCGACTCCCTGATGCAGCTCGCAGGTGCCTCTGTCCCTGTCTGTACTGACTTGGGATGCAGGAGCAGCTCTTCCGTGATGTTAGTAGCAGTGATAGCTGCCTGCCTTGCAGGGTCCTGGCCGTGGGCAGCCAGGAGGCAGTTGTAGGGGTCAAGTAGCAACTCCCTGCTGGCACTGCGTACAGGATGCGTATGGGCGGCCTCTGGACCCTCGGGCTTGGTGTACGGGTCCTACACACAGATGTGTTCCTCGGAGTCTGATTCAAACTGTTCAGCCCTTTTTCAAAACAACAGTGAGGGGAAAATGGTCCAATGCTGCCAGCTTTTAGATACTAATTTCTCAGCAAACTTTTGGTACCATTTTGGTTTCTTGACAGAAGGTCAGGCTGAGTTCTGGAGGACTGGGCATGTCAGGACGACCATTTTCCACGCTGCTGCTCTGTCCCATTTGCCGGGCTGTGAGTCTTTCAGAAATGGTATTTTGCAGCAGAGTTGTGAGCTGCCAAAATAGCAGATGTTAATTCTGCTGTGTGTGCTGTAGTCTGTGATAGCACCAGTGTTAATCAGGCTTCATGTACAGGTCTTGGCAGCACAATTGAGTGTCCCCCAGCACTTGCCCCACCTACCCTGCAGGACAGCTGAAGACACCCTGACTGCAGGCTGAAGGGGGAGGGCTGGATAGATTTTACCTGTGATGGGTGCAGGGGATGTATATTCTGCTCTGCCCCAGCCCCTCTTGCGGCTCACGGGCTGTACGGAGGGAGCAGGAGGTGCAGAAACTGGAGGGGGGAGCTGGGGAAGGCACAGGCACGGGATGAGGGAGGTCAGAGCAGATTGGTGGGGAGGCTGAGCTTGGTGGGGAGCAGGCTGGCATGTCTGGTGAGGGATGCTAGGAGGGCAAAGGAGGAACAGGGCACAAGGGAGCGTGGCAGGGTAGAAAGGGACCAGGCTACGAACAGGTTGAATCACAGGATGGTTTGAGTTGGATGGAACTTTAAAGATCATCTAATCTAACCCCCCTGCCATGGGAAAGGACATCTTTCACTACATCAGGGTGCCCAAAGCCCCATCCAACCTGGCCTTGAGCACTTCCAGGGATGGGGCATCCACAACTTCCCTGGGCAACCTGTTCCACTGTCTTAACAGACATGGAAAAGTTTGAAGAGCAGAAGCCTCTAGAACCTGCACTGTGAGAGTGAAGTTCCTTGCAGAATTTCTAAATGAACGCAGATTTCTTGGGTCTTATCTGTACTCTGCTGTAGGCAGATGTCTGTGAAATAAAGTATTTTGTTATCTTCTGGTACACGTCCACAGATATCAATACACTCTCCTTGCTGTTGGTTGTTTCTGTGGGTGAAGTAGCAAGCAGATAGAAAGTTTCAACCCCTCTGGAAAAGTCAGAGAAATTACTAAGCTTTCTTTTCTAAGCCCTGAGAAGTTAGAAAATTCTAGAACTATGACTGCATAATAAAGCTGTTTATTAATGTGTTACAAGATAATATTTTTTCCATCACCCTCTATAATTTGTGTTGGAATCCTGCTTCATTCATTTCACAAGGTAGACTTTGCCTGGGTCCAATAAACCCAATAAATATACTTAATGTAAATTTCAAAGCCAGTAAATACAAAGCCAGTAAATTTGATAGCCAGTTCAAAAGCCTCTCTCTCTGGCAAGGATGGCTAGAAAGGCATTGAAGTACTTGCAATACAGTTAAAAGTGTATATAAAAAAAGATACTTTCCTAGGGTTTTTTTTTCTTTTTTTAATGGATGGGGAAGTGGGAATTATTACACTGTGAATGCTCAAAATGTGTTTTTCAGTAAGATAGTTGTGGGCTTGTGGGTTTTTTTGGGGGGGTGGTGTTTGTTTTGTACTTGATAGTGTGCTTATGAAGCTGCCTTGTATCCATCTAAAAAAAAAAGGAAGGGTGGGTAGACTATAGTTCCTTGGGGGTGTGACTCCTTTGCCTTGGTGGCACTTAACTGTTACACCCATCGCTTGTTGGTTTGCATGTAACTGGGGATGCCTGGTCAACCAGGTCATTTTTCATTTCTCCTAAACTTTCGACGCTGCAAAGATGAAAAGCTTGCTTGTGGTGAAGAATCAAAGTTTTGAAACTGTTACCAATAAAACCATTGAGCATGAGGAGCTGGGTCACTGGCCCAGGGAAGCTGTAGCTTGGGGGTGAGCTCCCTGCCATGAAGAGAGCCTGGCATCATGGTCATGTTAAATTTTGGGTATCTGACCTTCTGATCTGTGTATCTTATCATGAGATTATTATGTTTGTGGCCGTTACGTGACTAAGTGTTTTCATACTGAAGCTTTTCTGTACCAAACTTTACTCTTGTCTGCCTTCTGCTAAACTGAAGGATATTTTGAAAAATGCATCTCCTGCTTGCCTTGTCTGGCTTACAAAATTGATGTGCTGCGAGCAGATGTTGTTTTCTGAACTATATGTGGTGCAGTAGGGAGAAATGTGTTTCAGTCAGTTCCAGCCCTATTCCCACCTCCCGTAAATCTAGCGATTTCCGAGTTGGGTATGTTGCTTGGCTTATTGCTTGTGGAAATCACTGCTCTGTGCTGTACTGAGGAAGTTTGCTATACATGGGTGCTGGGTTTGGGCAAATCTTACCACTGAAGTAATCTTTGCGTACTTGGAGACCATTAATCTGTGTTCAGGATTGCTTTTAAAAATATACCTGTTCGAATCGTAAAAAAAGATTGTAATGTCAAATGGTGTCCTGGCATGTTTTGGATTTGACTTCTGAAGCTGTAGCCTATTAAAAAAAAAAAAGGGGGATCGAGGAAGGGAAGATAAGTAAATAAATAAGTTCTACTTTCACAAGTGGCAACTGTGAAAATACTAAATTAATTTAGTTCAAATGGCCATACTTGCCCTACCTTCTGTCTGTACACTTGGATACAGAGGCCTGACTTATGCAAGGTCCACCCACATCCAGAGCTAAGAAAGCATAAGAGCACTTTTGCCCTAAATCTGCATGGCCATATTAGCCCTAAAGGTTTGTCTTCGCTGGTAGGCGCCACCTTACCACAAAGGCTGAAGCTCAGATGCTTGGTAATCACGGAGCGACAAGAGCTTTATCAGCCAGGCTTTCTGCAGGGTGTGTTGGCACTAGTGCTTCAGCTTGGTGCCATTAGGAGATGACATTTGGGAAAGGATTTGCTCTGCACAGCCTTAGCCCATCTAATCTCTCAGGTGAAACTCAGACAGAAGAAGTAATGACTGCAGCCAGGAGGAGATCAGTCCCAGAAAGTCCTTGAAAAAGAGGAATGTCATGAGCCAGCCTCTGCTTGGACCTTGGCCTGGGGATTGAGCGTTCCCAGCAAAGGGTGGATCAGGCATCTGCTGGCTCCCTATCTTTTGCCGAGGACTCTCTGTGTAGTCTTGGGGAGATATAATACTGCATATTTGTAAACTTTTTTCAACAAATGTGAAAGCTATAAAATAGATTATCTCTGTCCCTTCTCCTCCTCCTCCTCCTCTGTGAAACCCTGAATTTCTTCTAAAAATAGGTCACGTGCCTGTGGTTGTAGCATTGCCAAGTGCTGTGGAGGATGGGGCAAGCCTTGGAGTAGAACTGCTTTGCTTGCTCTCACAGGGCGGCAGGACCACACTTGCATGATGTGCTGGGAATGGCATCGCAGCTGGGTGAAATTTGTGACAATGCTGTGCACCCCACTGTGGTAAAAATAAAAATATGATCTCATGCTAGGGAATCCATTTAAAAATAAAAAGAATGCAATTTGTCTTTAATTAGAGGATTTGTATTTTAAACCAAATTATTTTTCTGATTATGTATGTTTCTCTGTTTCCTGAAACAAACCTCCTTTTTTTTTTTTTTTTTTTTTTTCTTTAAAGAATAGGGAATAAAGGGATTTTCTTCCTTCTCTGTATCCTAAGAAGCCCTAAAGCAATCCTCTTCCTGGTTACTACCAGGACATCTAACACTCTATCAAATGCAGTGTCTCTGGCTGTATTTGAATCCTTGGCAAGGGCAGTTTGTTCTTTCTGCATTAATGCCAGTAAAGATTTTTTTGCTGGAGAGTGGAATGTGTGATCTGAAGAATTTAGAGTAAAAAAAAATAATATATATATTACTTAGTGTAAATTATTGGTTTACTAGATATCAAATAATTTTAAATGGTAGTTTTGGTGTCGATCAGAATGAAATGAAAGGAAGAATTAACTCTAATTGAAGATGGAAAATATAAGAAAAATTCCAGTCTGTTGCGGGCATGCTGTGAGCTTTTTTCCTTTCCCATCCAAGCAAGGCTGTCACTAGTTAATTCAAGTACTTCTCACTGGCGACAGTGAAAAAAACTGTACGTTACTGTGACAGACAGTACCGAACAAGGCAGGTTTTAGAAGAAGACTTAAAATAGTTTTATAAATTGGAAAGATTTTTGCCTTTAAATATTTAGATTGTGATTTGTCTTTGTGACAACCTGTAATGAAATTTAATGTGATACTGCATTAATTTTGGAAACTAAAATAATAATGAGGTACAGAGTTCTGAAGAAAAGTCAGACCACTGCTGGAAGTGAAGCCATTAGCTGAGAACAAGTAACCAGGGTTTACAAAAGTGATAAATCTGCTTTTGACATCAGTAACCTCTTCTGCAGGTGCAGGAAGAATGTTTTGTTCTTTTCATATTATGTTGTTTATATTTGAGTCTACAGAAAACACTTTAAAAAGCTGATAAGCCTTTAAGAAATGTAAATGCAGAATGTTTGGAGGGTTTTATATCTTACAAATAAATGCAGTTGATTAGAGGCTGAGATTTTCCAATTCTTGATTCTCAAAGCAAATGCTTAAGAAATAAGACAAAACATAAACTGTTTCAAATTGATAGCTGTGGATTACTTGCTATTTGTGTAGTCTCAGTTTTAGTAAATCTTTATTTTCTTAAATGGAACAAGTAGGCGGTTTGCTTTATATCTGAAGTTTAATAGCATTTTCAATTTGATTTTTAAAACCTTATACATATATGATGACAATTTTCATTAAAATGTAGTTTATTAAAAAATTATAGGATAAAAGTTAATGGTCCAAGTAAATTTGAGTATCAGTTGCCATTCTAATATTGAATATGAAAGTTAGGAAAGTGAAGAAATGTATACTAACGTAAATAGTTCTGTGTATACATGGTGCTATCTCTAACATAAAGGATGCATTTAATTGCAGATCCACTAGTGGCTGATAATTCTTTGTTTCTTGCTAGTGTGAATCAACTTTTCTCTAGGAAAATAACTTAAATAGTACACAACAGACAAGATAAAATGGGTTTGTAATGCATTATCACAGGCTGACATCAGTAACTTTTAAAAGATGTTTTAAATCAGTCTTCTTGCCTTTTAAATCTGTCCTGACTACAAGTCAAAGCAAAATTTCTGCTTTACTTGCATATGGCATCGTTAAAGAATCCAGTGGGGGCATCCAGGTTTTTTAAAGGCAGTGATAATATATTGAACAAAGTACTGATAAAGTTTCTAAGAAGACGTTTTGCCTGTGCGAGGGTGTGGTGTTTCTTTGCGTGTGGTTTAAAACACATCTAGGAGAAGCAAGTCTTGCGTCTAAGTTGGTGCTCTTTGCCTAACAGCGCTGAACAAAAACTGAAGTCTTACTAGCGTACATCGTGTGATAAATTTCAATTAATCCATTCCTACATTTTGTAGGATGACTTGGCCATTGAACCGTATCTGAGATGAGAGTCATTGTAAATGTTCTCCCATGTTCCACAGTCTGCTTTTCTTCACTTATTCTTAAGGGTGTGTTACAAACACATCCTCAGCGTATCACCGAGAAGGTAAGATGGTAAAACACAGCCCAGCTCTTCTACCCTGAGATACCTTTATTAGTTGTCCTACCAGTTCCTTTCTTTACAAGGTCGTGTTAGGTTGTATCTTCAGCTTCTTAACTCTAGGCAGGTCCCGTGGTGTCACTTTTTTTCAAACTACTATACTTGCATTAATATTATGCTACAGAAGGTCGTCTTTATTCTCCTGGATTTTGTTCACGATGTGGTAGGTTTGATTTTTTGTAATGGTACAGGCTGATCCCAGCGTAATGTGGAGGAATGATAATTTATTAAAATGTTTTCTCTTGATTTCTACACTCAAGAGAGCCAGCACAGTAACTCTGAACTGTAAAGCATTTACATTGATAGACCTCTTCTGGGGAAAATTCCTTTACTGATGTGTCAAAAATTTCTTCCATCTTCCGCTTAAGCACTGTCGGAGAAGGTAATTTTTTGATTTCTAAACAGAAATCGACCTATCTCTGTTTCTCTACCATCTGCTGGTTATAGCTCGACAGCTACAGGCTGTCAAGGCAGGTCAAGGGCACATGCTTATGATTTTGCTACAGTGATTGCTGGCTAATTAGCCACAAGGAACTTTCTGAGAATTTTCTGCTAAGATCATTTTCTTCTCTCCCATTTTGTTAATGAATACAGTGCACCCAGCTGTGAGGCTCTGAGTGATGATTGCTATTATGGATTTATCCTTTCAAATTCTGCTTCTAATTTTAGGGAGTTACATTCCTTGTCTTTGTTTCTAGTGGTAAAACTGTAAAAGGACAAGTTATTCCTCAGTGAATGTTGGGAAATACCATCATAAGATTTTATAAATACTGAACTACAATAGCTAGCTATCTTGGAGGAGGGGAAACACTGTTCACAAAAATAACCATCTGTGGTCCATGTACAGTAGATGAACAAATACTTGGATGACTATTTTTTGTGAATATGGGTTAGACGTGTTCTGATCTCACAAGATGATGCTTTATATTACGGTTCCTGTGGTCTCTTTTAGATCACCTATCTCTTTGGTTCCCAGTGCAGTCCAGGGTATGGCATTAGGCGGATGTGTAGGATAGGGTTGTCTTCTTCCCATTTCCTCCTACACATATGTACCTTGTGAGGACATGGAAAAACTAATCTGGTCTGTTCAGATTACTTACTGCGAGATGTACCTGATTGCACTGAACTAGGGCATCTCCTTGCAATGCTAATCACTCTTAAGTATGTGCATTGGAATAAGGATTGAACTGAAAAGTTGTCCTACCTGTTTGGAGACTGTATGCACATGTACCTGTAGAGGTATTGTTCCTATAGCTATCAGGTTTAAACACTGGATGTGATTTCTATGTTCCTCACAAATTTTTTCAGCTAAAACAGCGTATATAGTGCTTGCATTTTTATCCTATGATATATATCTTTATAACAAAATGCAATTAGAGGATTTGACATCATAAAGGCTATTCCTTTAGTGTTCAGCTGGCAACCCACTTTGCTTTCCAAAACTTCATGTGAAGCAATGTGATTTTACAGTTTTAACTGTAGTTAAAGATTTATGTCTGTTTTTGCCCTAACCACACAAAATAACAAGATTAAACAGGATAACATTATTTTAGGCTTTAAATCCACTTGCTTCTCACAGTGGAAAGCTCTAATCTGGTCAAATCAGGGTCTAGCAGACCAGTCCAGTATGTACCAGACCTTATGATAAGCTGTTGCCCATATGTGTTGTCATTGTCCCCTGGAGACAAGTCTGGAAAGCTGCTGCTGTGTTTCAGGTATGTACAATGTTTTGCATTAGAAAAGTGGATGGAGAAAAGATATTTAGTCTGTGAAATACTGTCAATGCTAATCTTTTAAACAAAGGAGCTTGGCAGGGCTTGTCAAAGGAAACTAAACCTGCTGTTTTATTTTCCCCATTGTTCTCTTGCACAGAGAGTCTTTTGGTCTGAAACCAACGCTGACATTACGCCACAGCAATTGCTACGAGCAGAATACTCGGTACTTTCCAGATCTTGCATCTAAGCCTGACAACAGTGTGGGGGCTGCATTCCCCTGTTTATGTGCCACAGTAAACTGGTTGTGTTCATTTTATGAGATTTTTTCATTTTACTGGATATTTTCAACCGTTAGGTGGTTGTGTGTCTTCCTGATTCTCCTTTTTCTGTCTGTTGCTGTCGTTTCAGACAGACTGTATCTATCAAATAGGTTGTCTGGCTGACTTCTGTGCCCCAGACTCAAAGATGCATGAAATGAACCAAAAAGGGAGGACAGGATTTTGAAGACGTAGGAGATGCCTGCGACAGAGATACATTTTTTTTCTGCACTGTTAGAATTTCAAGCTAAACAGATGGCACTGGGAGAGGTGAAGCAAAGAGGTCATTTGAAAGTTAGTGTTAGTGTGGCTCCCAGGGATCCCGAAGAAAACAGTTTAAGTAACTCAATTACTTGCATGAGATCTCACTGATGATGTGGGCAGGAGAAGGGGAGGTTGCCAAATGTGTACCAAGTGACATGTGCCACATCTGACAGGTTTGCAGGGTTAGTGGAGTGTGGAAAACGTGGGCCTTTACAGGTGGAAAAATGTTTCTTAAAGTATAGCATCTTCCCTGTTCTGACCTGCTTGCTAGTATGCTGTGTCAAATCCATCCTGTAGTTCTCCTTATCTAAGTTCAACTGCAGGATTGTGCTTTTTTGTGTGCTTATGTTTAAACAAATGCTATTCTTAACTTGCTCTCCTTTGTTGCCATGGGCTTTCTCAGCAGCTACTGTGTTCCACCATAGAGTTGGCTGCATGCTGGGGGTGGAGAATTCCTTCCTGTCCACGTGCGTGTTTTGTAAGGCTCTAGTAGCAGTGCTAAAATTCAGAGTGATTTCCAAGGAATGCAAATACTTGCACCAATTACCTTCAGGAGAAGTGCAGAGCATGATACACGTACCAGTATCTCTCAGTCATAGACAGTATTCCTACCAGTTGAGCTCAGTTCAGTCTTGTTGGCACAATCTGTATCTTTATCCTAGAAGAAGGGCATCTCTGTGTGCAGGTGATGCTGCCTTTTCACTGCCATCCTGTGCTGTGTTTTCCATCATGTAGGTTATCGTTAATTTTTGCTGAAGACCACTGCTGGAATTTGCTTAGAATTTCTCTTCTGATGTACTGCAGAGTGTCTAAATTCAGGGACAACTCTGGCAAAGACTTTAGGATGCTGCTTTTAAAGTGTATTATAGTAGTGTCTAACAACTACACCCCCATTGTGCTAGGTACTTTACAAATATATAATGCACAGAATATATTCTGAAAAGTTTTTGAAGTACTTTGTGTACAATTCAATTCTGTTAATTGGTGCTCCAAAGAGACCATGTAGATTGAATAAACTCCAATTTGTTTACCAGTCTTTTGAGAATCAGTATGTAATATTTTCACTGCTTAATCAGTTGCCATGGTCTGAGCTGGACAAGACAGTCTCAAAATTAATGTCTGCATAAAGCAAAGGTGGAATATGTTTAATGAAGTAGTTCTTCTGGGAGGAAAATGCCAAGTCTTTTTTAATTTTAAGTATTTCCTACACCATTAATGTACAGTTCAGATTTAGGTTTTCCAGCAGGTAAAATTATAGAAAATAGTATGCAATTTAATTTGCATACGTCTAACTAATAGTGTAAGTATGTAATTTTGCATTAGCTTACATACAGCGAAATAATACTGAAATCATTCTTGTCAGCAGTGTCCTGTTGTTGGCTCTGCTTCAGATGTTTCTTCACATTTGGCTAAGTGCAAGTAATAAATTGCTCAAAAACTGGAAGACACTCTGGAAGCAGATTAATCATCTGACTCAGTATTGTCTTTTAGTTTGTCACAAGAAATCTTTCCAATCTATGAGATCATGGATTAGCTGGTTGGAAAATTTAAAGAGAGGCATGAAGAACATTGCCTTTTTTTTCTTTGCTGCCTTCTCTTTGAAACCTGCAGAATCTCAGCAAAGCATAAATGACAAATGGCTCTTCTTTCCAAGCTTTACCACAAATATGTATTACGACGAAAAATCAGGCATCTGAATTGATACCTCCTCATTTTATGTAATTTTGGACATTGTAGGTGCCATTTATCTCGTGAGATGTACCTTCGCATGTGTGAGACCGTGATTTAGGCTTGCATTATAATCCATGAAAAGGAGTGAACACTTGCAGTTGTGATTCACTTCAGATTTCTGAAAACAGGTTGCATAAATTTCACTTTAAAAGTCCTTTCTCTTCCCACTGATGAAAAAAGAGGCAATGATTAATTCTACCATGCTATCCATGCTACCAATGTAGGTGATACAATGTCTGCGAGACGAAAATGTAGCCCCAGGCTGGACCACCCCGGGGCAAAGCAGTCGGTGGCCTCTTCCATATCCCTGTGCTCCCCTCTCAGCCCTCCCTGTGTGAATTCCTTGAGGATGGGCTTTATCCAAGAGAAAATGTGGAACTAACTGCTATAAAATGTATAGTTACTTTAAATTTAATATTGCCTTGGGAACAATAATAGTAATAAGATGGGTCTACTCGGAATCTAAATTGCATTACAAATGTGTGATAAAAATTTCCTTGCAAGTGTTCTTAGCTGTGAGGATGATCTGTATATTGCAGAGGCAGATCACAAGTTAGCCTAACAATACAGCTTTTGCTTTTCCGGGCAAAGTAGATGAAATCTGTTGTGGGTTTTTTTGTTGTTTGGTTAGTTTCTATCATTAAGTTTGTTTTTATTCCTTCTTTCTTTTCTGATACCATACTTTGCTTATTTGGCTCGCCGAAGTTGCAACTTTATTGCTTAACATACTCAGATGTAAGAACATTCCATCCTCTACTTTCATAACAAACAGGTTATGCTTACTTTATAATTGAACTTTGCATTCTTCAGAAAACAGTTTTATTATATTCTGTTGTATTCTCTTTTCTAGCTTACTTGTATATGCATGCAAAGAGGAGACAAAGTGTGACTGGACTCAAAGAAATCTTGTCTTTAGTTGTAATCTCACTGGAAGTATTTTATTCTTTTCTGCATCCTTGGAAGGGAACTGTGTCCAGCAAGGTAACCAGCATAAAAAAGCAAGTTGTAGGCTGCAGCAAGGGTGAGGGTTGTGTTCCCAAAGACCAGAAAGAATGATGACAGCAGGAGGCACAGACACGCTGTGTCCAGAGGAAGGGTTTGCTGGTGCTTGTTGGTCAGCAAGGATGCGAGGGGAAGAGTCACAGTGGCAGCTGGGAGAAGGGAGAGAGATGCACATCTTAATGCTTATTAGTGGCAGTGATTTCTTACTGGACTGTAAATAAACCAGTGCCACTGATTTACTACTTGAAGATTTATGTTTGGGTAAAATTACTGCTTATATACACACGTAAAAATTAGGGAAATGGATACTTTAATGAGAGTGTTTTCTGAGAAGGGCTAGATCATTTTAACACCAACCGATCTCTCCCTGCGTTTCCTTCTCTGCCCTGAATTTGGGAACTGTCTATTTTCTGTTGACTGAATTCAGAAGAAAACTATGCGGTGCCGTATTGAGTTTGGCAGAACGGCTGAAGTTTGAATTTGGCTTGTATTGGTTAAATCAGGCTTTTGATTTCGTTGCCTATTGTCCAGTATGCTAATCCATGTTATTTCCAGCTGAGTTAAAGTGTAAAGTCATTAGAGCAGCGTGGGCCTTTTGTTTGTACAAGGCAAGGTTAAGTTCTGCAGGCAGCTCATACTGCTGCCAGCACGGCTGCTAATCTGAGTTTGGGGATTAATTACCTGTACAGCTGCAGGACAGAGCCCTGTGCTGAGCAGAAGTCTGATTAGGCCAAAGTTTGGGAAGCTTTGTCATGGGAAAAAAATTTTCAGCATATTTCAGGAACTTGAGTTCTGATTTAGTTTGTCAAAACTGGGTACTTAACGTTACTACTGTGTTCAGCATAGTGATATCCTAATGCTGATACATTAAACATGCTCTGACAATCCGGTAACGGAATTAACAAGCAATTTAAACTATATTAGGCTGTGGTTCTTTATGGACTGTCAATATTGCTGTAATCTTTTTCTGAGTTGTTACTAATGCACATTTGGTAACCGCAGATAGCTGTTGGGGGGTGGGATGGATAAGAAAGCCAAAACACAGCTTATGAACAGATTTTGAAAACAATTTGTATTGGGGTGGTTTGGAGATGAATAGATTTCTTTTTTTCATTTTAAATGCAATTTTTCCTCAGGCCCTTCTGATTGAAAGTTTGTATGTATTAACATTTTTGGGCAAGTGCTTAAATTAATTCAGAAGCTGTTGTTTTCCTGTTTGAAACACTTTATTTTGAAATTCAACACTAGTTATTATTATGCACAAACCATTTGACTTTCATTTTACACCTTTGTACAAAAGAAGTGGAAAGCTCTGATGTGGAATAGAGGAGACTTAAGCACACAAGAAATGAAAACAAATATCAGCTTTTTCACGAAGAGAGGTCAGCAAGAAGTATGTGCTGTGGACTCACATTAAAAATGAGGGAGAAGTCAATTATGATTGTAGAGAAAAGCATAAATAACCATTTTTACTAAAGTATAACTTTTTAAGTTCAAATTAAAGCTATAATCCAACCATTGCTTGACTAATATTACTTAAAATGATTCAGGAAGTTAATACCCAACAGTTTTTTTAGGTTTCAAATCCACCTAGTTAAATAAAACCTTGCAATTCTCTGTAAAAAACGCACGTTTTTTTCCCCGTGATAGATATGAACTTTGACATCTTTGACATTGCTTTTGTCTTGCTTTGTTCTTCTTTTTCCTAACGTAATATTGTAAGAAATCACAGTGTTTCTATGTGATAGAACTGGAGTGGAACAAAAGTACTCATTTAGGAAAAATATTCTTACTACTAGTTTTGGGTGGAAAGAATGTGTAGTCCTCATCAGGGAGTTGCAGACTTTAAGCTTCTGTGGGTTATTTCCAAATAATGGGTGAATTGTATGCAAACTAATGACCCTCTTAAGAATTTGCAGGCCAAGAATACAATTACTGAGCAATTCTGAATGTAGTTAATGTTTCTATTTCAGTCAGAGGGAATGTTCCCATAAAGCTGCTGGTACAAATTAGGAGTTAGCAGATGGGGTTAATAGCGATTCTACAGGCTGTGGATGGTAACTCAAAAAGCTGTAAGCCTATCCGTTGTATATGTCTAATGTATACATTCTCTCACACATGTGAGAGAGAAGATAACCGGAAGGGTGTGTAGCGTATGGGAAAGTCTAGCTCTGTGCCTGAACGCCTACCAGTGCCAGGATGTTGTGTTGAGCAGCACAGTGAAGGGTGATGGTTGATCACTCCGGTTCAGACATGTCAAGAATTGATAGTGGGGCCTAATTTGCCATAAGTAGCCCTGAAGCTAACCTCATTATCACATCTTACTTAAGGACTCATATTTTTTATCTGATTTTAATGTCTACTTCTTCCTTTTGGTCACTTAAAAACTTCTTTTTCCTCAAGAGGTCATCAGGTCTGATAAAACCTTGTTTTTACCAGCAGCCAGTTATATAAGGTACCCCTTGATGGCCATACATTGTTGATAACGCGTCTTTTTTTGCTCTTTTACTTAGATGACAGTGCCTCTGCTGCAAGCAGTATGGAGGTAACAGATCGCATTGCCTCTCTGGAGCAACGTGTCCAGATGCAGGAAGATGACATCCAGCTGCTTAAATCTGCCCTTGCTGATGTGGTTCGACGCTTGAATATTACAGAGGAACAGCAGGCCATGCAGAACAAGAAAGGACCTACCAAAGGTTTGCATTTCAGATCTATGTAAAATAGGTAGTGCGATTCGGTGAGTGGTTTATATGTATTAAAAAAGATTATTCTTTAGATCTTTGAAATGCTCAAAATCAACAAATCAAACTTAAAACTAACACATTGCAAATTAGACTGTTAAAGAGAACACACAGTGTTCTAGGTGGTTAAATCTGTGAGCCTTCTAAAGTTCCTTTGAATGAGCGAAGCATTTCCATATTCCTACTGCATAACACACTCCCATGGCTACCACTTCCTGACTGTGATCAAGATTAGTTTATAAACTTTTCCGGGTGCGTATCAACTTCTGTGGGTGAAACTCCTAAAAGTTTTTTGATGGAAATTAAATTTAAGTAAAATGTAATTTTATTATTTTAATTATATTTAATAATTTTATTATTAAATATAATTTACATTTATATGCCCTAGGTGTCTTTGGATGGTGCAGGCATAGCGAGCTAGCTAGCGCAGAGGTGGCGTGATCGAGGAGATGGTGCAACACCAGCTGCTCGTCCACGAAGGAAAGGCAGAGCGGTGGTGGGTGCCTGACCCCATTCTGGCACAGCAGATCCAGAGCCAGTGAGAGGGCAGGTGTGACAGGAGCTGCCGCTTGACAGCCTGCTGTGCTGCGCTGCCTGCTGCAGCCTGCTCTCGTGGTTCCTGCTCCGCAGGAACGGGTTTGTCGGTACACAAATTGGAAAAGTTGGAGTTGAACATCCAGTGCTCTGAGGCAGTAAAGGTTTATTAGAACCCAAGTGGTGTGATTTACTGTAGTCTGTGAGGCTGCAAAAGCCTGGGAGATGCCTATTTGCAGCTTAGCAGAAATACACAAGGTATTTTTGGGTAGTTTGAGGAGGAAGAGTGATGGCAACCTGAATGTGGGAAGAAGGTATGGCTGACTTCACAGGCTCTCTGTTGTCTAAATTAAGAAACTGTTTCTTTTGGGGTCCTGATGAGTATTAATATAAATTAAAAACTTAATTCACATCGGAAGTGTGATATGTAATTGTAGATTCGTAATTTTCTCAGCTGGAAATCAGGTCTTCCTTTCATCTCGGTTATATATTTGTGACTTTGCAACAGGTATTTACTTTTAGGCAGAATAGGTAAGGAACTACTTAATTTGCTGAACTAAGACATCATATTTATTACAATTTTTTTGTCTGGAGATGATGAAAATGAGAAAGGGACAGAATTACAGAGCCAGGTTAGTTGATCATGTATCATGCTAGTTGTTGGACAGTATATGCAGTAAATGTCTGTGATCTTGCTTTCCTGTTCTGTTCCTTTTCTGTTGTATTCTTCTCGTTTTGTCTTTGTCTGTTTGATTAAAAAAAAAAAAACAAACCAAAAAAATCAGATAAGTTAAATGTTATTAAAGATAGCCTCCACTGTGATAAAATTATTCCACCAAATCTGGTTGTACAAGGGATTAAGAGGCTTTATGTTGCCTGTAAAATAGATATTACCCGATGCATGGAGGAAATAGTCTAGCAATTATTACTGAGTTGTAACCAAATCAGTTCTTCTTCCCTGCTGACTTTACTGCAAAACACAGACCAGTTTTTCATGGATGCTGTGAGCAGAGTCAAACTTTAGGAGGTGCTTTCTTGGTTGTGGCAGATTGTTAAAGCCATAGTTCAATGTACATTGAAGAAAAGCTGCTGTAAGCTTATCCCTCTGCCTTCTATGGCTGCTGTTTGGTTTTGTTTTAAATGTGTTTATGGCATGGATACTTCATAATGTGTGTTCAATAACAGTGTAAGTTTTACTGTGATAATGCAGATGGAGGACTACAAAGCCAATTGTTCATCCATTACAAATTGCTGAAATGAGCCTTGATAATTGACAACTAAATCCAACTAATTTCTGGAAATAATTGCTACTGTAATGATTTCTGTAAAAAACTTTTACTGTTACTATATATCAGCTGTATCATTAGTGTATGGTCAGCCTTATTAAATGTACTCTGTAATATAAAACAGAATCTAAAGTATCCTGATCATTTGTTTCTTCCAGCTGTTTTGTCAAATATGATACATTTCACACGATGGCCTGTTTTTTCTGTAGTAGGCACAACTACTTTATAACAGATCACATGCAGTTACTTAGCATAAAACTAAATTGAATTTCAGTATTAGAATAACATTACGGAGACTCGTGATGGAGACTGTTAGGAGAGGGGTTTGCTTGGGTGTGGAGTGGAACTGAAGCGGTGGATTCTCGTGTTTTGCCACTTGGGCTGCATGGGACTCGATCCATTTTCTTTCCATTGATTGTTTAATGACTAATTCCATGTTCAGAATTGTAAAAAGTGGCATTTGAGCTCATAGTGTCACAGAAATCTCATCCATGCAAACTGGGGTTTGAAACATATTGTATGCTGCTGCTTTCCTTTGATCTAGAGATGAAGTAGATCAGGATTAAAAGCATGTGCATGTCAGAGAGAGGTTTGTGCCTTTAGGAAACAGGATCGCCAGTATAGAGTTTAAAGTCTGGAATAAGAAGCTTCATGGGACAGAAGACTACATTTTCTGTGTACTTCAGATTTAAAATTGGTTTAAAGATTTAAAGTTTTAGACTTTCAGACCTATAATGGAAAAATCTTGAGCTTGTTTTCAGTCTTTGTGTGTTCCTGTTCTAGACTGGAGCAAGGCAGCTTAAAAGCAGCACTTAAAAGTGAGCTGCTTATCTTGTCCGTTTCTGGAGCTCCTTCACTAATGGTGTTTTGGATTTTTGTTTGGGGTTTTGTTTTTTTCCCCCCTTCCTTATTTAATTCAACTACTTGGTGGAGTTCAGTATCGCTTCCTGCCTTTGTTTTACCTGTTTGTTGTTCTTTCCTTTTGCAATTATTGGTTTGTTTGTAAACTTAACAGCCATATTAATCCATAGATCAGAGTATGATTAAAAAAGCTGCTGCTGAGGCTGATAAACATGTCAGTCCTGCTACCACAGGTAAGACCTTGAAGCAACAGAACTTCCAAAATAAATGTTACTGACAAAGCAATAATACCGATGTGTTTGAGTTACTGACTTCTAACAGCAATGACGTGTTTGGGGTTGTTTGACTGTTTCAGTTACTGCTGGTGTGAACTAGCTGCTGTAAATAAAACTAAGTAAATAGTGCATTAATTGAATAACATATCATTTCTGTGTGCCGTGTACGAGTTTTGCAGTGTTGCTTTCTACACTAGCTGACTATGGGGCCAGATCTTTAAATCGCCAGCTCCAGAAGCATGGATTCTGGGCTGGTGCTGGATTTGAAGCAAAACCTCTGTTAAATGTTGTGGGGTTTATGCCTGGCTGCTGCTCGTTCGGATTTTGTAAGGTTAGGAGAGTAAACAGTCTCCAGCTAGTTCACTCCAGGTACATTTTAATAGGTGGGGGTTTTTTATATAGCTATAAAGAAGGAAAATATTTGAATCATTTGTTTATTTAACTCCAATTATTGTTTTAATTAATTATCTCAAAACCTCATTGAAGTTTTGTTAGCTACACAAATGTCAGGAAACAAGTCTTTAACTGCTCAACAGCTATCTGTGATTTTGTAGTATGCAACAGAATCAGCTTTATACACACAGATTAATTACAGCATTGCAGCAATTAGTCAGGAAACAAGCAGTAGAGCATCCAGCATGAACCTGTAGAAGGAATTTAATCTGCAGAAACAAATACTTCAAAAGTAAATAGAATCATGATATCTGAATACCTTAACAGAAAAGGTAAATAGAAGCACAAGAAACCAAAGTACAGTAAGTTTTGGAAGTTCTGTATAAGCTCTAAAAACAGCATTAGTCTGTTAAAACAGATCATGGAAGCGAGAGCTGAAAGGCACCATGAATTCATTTAAGTCTTGTTTAGCCTTTTCTTAAAGCTTCCCATAAAATTGGAGAGCGCTTGCTCTTCTTATCCTTGGTAAGAATGATACTGTCCCCCCTCATCAGTCTTCTGCAGTTACAGCCTCTGGGATCCTCAGTGACCAGGGAGAAAATTGTAGTCTTTTTTTTTTTTGTCTTGACTTGTTTTCATGTCATCCTTCAGTCTTCTAAGCCCCAATAAGCTTTATTCCTTCAATATTTCCTTATGAGTTGTTTTCTAAATTTCTCCCCTCTGAACAAATAGAATCATAGAATCATAAAATGGTAGATGATCCTTGTGATCCCTTCCAACCCCCCTGCCATGGGCAGAGACACCCTACACTAGACCAGGCTGCCCAAAGACCCATCCAACCTGGCCTTGAACGCTGCCAGGGATGGGGCCTCCACAGCTTCTCTGGGCACCCTGTGCCAGTGCCTCACCACCCTCACAGTAAGGAATTTCTTCTTAACATCCAATCTAAATCTCCCCTCTTTTAGTTTAAACCCATCCCCCCTTGTCCTGTCACTGCACTCCCTAATAAACAGCCCCT